>JAODLI010008147.1:0-27013 GCA_027575585.1 Percopsis omiscomaycus | reverse complement strand
GAACTGCCCCGCTCTACCTCCAAGCTATGGTAAGATTCCAAGCCCCAGCCAGAGCACTTAGATCTACCACCTCGACTAGCAGACTGGCACCTCCGTCACTACGATCGGTGCGTAAGAATTGCGCAGCCCAATCCCACTAACAATCCTTATTCTATCCTCTTTCTACTCTGCTAGATAAGCTCTAAGAATATTAAGCACTTTGCAGTTAGCAATTATTGACTGTTTGAAGATTGAATGATAACTTTTATATATAGGAGTGAATGATACACTTTCGAGTAATGTGCAAATTCATAGGTTAAGTAACCTTGTTACAAAATGCTGTTAACAAATGTACTAGTTTGCATGTAAAATGTAATGTAAATGTAAAATGAAAATGCTGTGAGCTATACAAATGCAAAACAGGAGGATTTTGTGACTCCAGAGGTTACACCTTTTTCTAAATACCAACACTAAATCTCTGGTATTAATAGATCAGGCTTAGTATAATTATAAACTCATAAATTGTAGGTTTAGATTTGCCTTATGTAAGTAAGTATGCTATGATGACCTTGTATGCCACTAGCAATGGTCCAGTCCAGCGTATCATTGGCTTTAATGAGGTTAGATTCTAAGCATGTGTCGGCCAGTCATTTCAAATGATAGCATTTAGGCCTAATGCTTGGGGATGAGAACGGAAAACGAGTTTCTGACGTTTTTATTCCATGCTTTGGTCAGTGTGTAACGGGGTCAAAAATGTAGTTCATGTTAAAAGTATTAAATAGGATACATATTCAAATTAATGTTATTAAGTTCATTATCATTTTAAAACTATGGTACTTATAAAACCTAAGCCTAATGTTCACTTGCGTGACTATGTTTAAGTGAGCATAGGATTGGGGGGCGGGTTAGACCTGGAAACCCAAGAGCAGGGAGAGCGAGCAAGAAGAAATGGGGAATGCTGGTGTTTTCCGAATGTTATCTTGTTAATTGATTGTAAATGGGTGGTTTGTTTTGATTATCTGCCCGATAATCAGAATCTAGCAAACCCTACTACACGTTACCGGACATTTGACCGAAATTCTACACAAAGTTTAAGTACGCACATGGTGCGAGCTCATTAGCTCAGTGAGCGTGTTAAGCCCATGGACAAGACTATTAGCCACAGTTTAACTAAAACAGCTAAACCAGCGTGTTGATTGTCTGCTGTTGTCGGAACGGGAGTACTGTTAGTGATGTTACGTCTGACACAGATGCTCCGATGCTTGCTTCAAACTCGTAAGGTCCTTTCAATGAACCACTGTTTCGGAGCTTGTATCTGGTCACGTGAAAAATGACATTTGAAGCAAACACACTGGTTCTCAGCTTCCTTGGCCATATGTGTTTGTAGCCCACATGACTTTGGGCTAATGGAATTTATATAAAATATATATATAGTAATAAATAATTGCATTAAATCGCTAGATCACATAACGTTATCCAATCAGAGCGGGCAAACTGGGTTGACTGACATGTCAGTTTGGGCCAATTAGGCTATGGTGCCACTTACCTGGCACCATAGCTTATATAGTTGCTGTGTTATTTCTACCTAATATTTAATCTATCCCAATCAGGTGATTGCATTAGACCAAAATCAGATGGTTCAGATTATCTTTGACATATCCATTATTATGACCCCTAAACTTGTTTTGATTTAGTGAGCTATGGTAATTTAGAATCTGTAATACTAGCTTGTCTATAAATACACAAGATCTAACATATGTACCTATACAGTATGTATGAAGAGGTTTATTAACCTGAGTGGTGTAAATTTGGTGTGAGATTGTCTTCTGAAGGGAGCTGTAAAGCATCCTTTATCAGGCGCGGTGGACCGGAGCCAGGTTAAGATAAAAAAAAACAGGCTACATGCACTCTGCTGTATAACAGTAAATAAATACGTTATCTGATCTATTTACATTTTGTTTTCACAGACGACTGAGCTCACCTCACAATGAGTCACTGATTTGGTTGAAGCTCTAGCTGCAAGTAAATAAATAAATATGAATAATATTGGTCAATGTGACATTCATTTTCAGTTACATTAGTAAATGCATTGAGCAGTACTAATTGTACTGTAGAACTGCAACAATTAATCGATTATTCAATTAGTTGTCAACTATTAAATTAATTGTGTAATGTTCCGTGAAATATTCGGTGCAGTTCTGTTTCCCTGTCTGTGCTTTCCCTGTGTTCCATGTGGTGTTCCGTTCCTGGTTTTCTGTCTCCCTATTTGTCTTGTGATGATTTTATTATTGTTGTCACCTGTGTCTCCCCATGTGTATTTAAACCTTGTGTTTCCTGTTTGTTCTTTGCTAGATTATTTTGTATCCTGTCTTGTTTTTTAGTCCCCTGTATCCGTTAGTATTTCTTGTTCTAAAACTCGTTTGCTTGTACCTCGACCACGACCCTGTCTGCTCCTTTGTACGTTTGCTGAATACCTTGTTGCCAAACCTCGCTTGTACCACGACTACGAACCTGCCTAGTAAATACCTTTTTCCACCCTTACTACATCTGTCTCCGTGCCTCCCTGTATTTGGATCCCCTAGATCAGACCGTAACAAATCGACAACTATTTTGATAATCAATTAATCGGTTCGAGATATTTTTAAAGAAAAAAAAGGTCCAAATGCTCTGATTCCAGCTTCTTACATTTTAATATTTTCTAGTTTCTTTACTGCTCTATGACAGTAAACTCAAAAACTTTGGGGTGTGAACAAAAAAAGATATTTGAGGACATCACCTTGGGTTTTGGGAAACACGGATCAATTTTATTTAAAAAAAAATTTCAGTCATTTTATACACCGAACAACTAATCGATTAATCGAGAAAATAATCAACAGATTAATCGACTATGAAAATATTAGTTGCCTGTGGTAGTTGGTTTGCTATCAATCAAACTATATTGTCTGTCATTCATTCATGTTATTCAGGGTATACTGTGTGCTTTGTAATTCTCAATGCCACATTTTATCCTCACTTTTTCATGTACAGTATTTGCTACAGAGACATCACAGAAGGTTTGGTCGTGACAATCTGGTTAAAAGTCGTGGAAAAGTCATGGCAAATCATTGGTCAAGATGTGTATGAACCCTGTATGACTCAAAAGGCGGCAAAAAGACAATTCAAGGCTCATCTGTTTCCCCAGGTCCGGCAGTAGGCTAACTGTTGTTGTGTTATTTGTTATGTTATTATTTATTGTTGCAATGTATCAACAAAGCTTTTACTTTAAATCAACATGTTCCTTGCAAATGTTTTTTTAATAAATATACATGTCATTGATTATAGTGTAGTCCATAGATCAACAATAACATAAATTGAATTATATTATTATTATTGTAGGGGAGGGGTTTACACAAGCCCGTATTATAACGGTCCAGGGTGACCAAAAGTGACAGATCTACCAATCTACCAGAAATCTTTTGAAGTCTGTTTTTTCAGCCAATGCTGAGTGAGGTAAGTTCTAGCAAGGCTATTCAGATGCTAATTAAGAGTTGTTGATATATGTTGTTGGTTACTCTGCGTTGTGATTTTGTGCGTTAGCACCTTGGACCATGAGAAACAGCATTTCATTCATTTGTATACTCTGTACCTCGAACTTGAAAACAAAAGGCTTTTGTGAATCAAAGTATCATGCACTTTGGGGGCAGGTAACCAAACAATTCTCACCCATACTTTAGCCGATTGAAGCGCTGAATGTGCACAGGAGGACTGCGGGTAATAGCCCAATAATTTTATTTACACATATTAGTGCTGCTGTAGGGTTATTACAATAGTGCTAGTTATAAATGTGAAAACGGTGTCCCCTTGTATAAAGCTTAAATACAGAGAAAACAACCCAACAAAGACAAAAAATAAAATGATCCAAGCCTGGGGATCGAACTGTCGACAACAAGATGTTGTCCATTGAGCTACTGCTCTTGACCTGCTGCTACTTTTGAAAACTAATTATAACACACAGGGAGAAAATTTGTTTAGAAAAAGCAGGTGCCAGCACTGCTTTCTGTGTATACAGAAGGAATGCATGAACAGCCGAATTTCCAAAAATGCAGCCTAGAATGCAACTTCCAAACCAGCCATAAAAAAGAAAGTGGTAGCTTACCATAAGCGTATGAAATAATTAATAATTAAAAATCTACATGAATCATGCTTTATTCACAGCATTCAAACTCAAAAACGCAATCTAGCCAATCATTCTGGTTTTGCTGTGGTTTTGGTAGAGGGAGCTTATTGGTCATGGGTAAAATGTCCTGCTCTCAACTTGCAAACCACTTTTTTCCTCAACCTCAAGCACAACATTCAAAACACAAGAGTTTATTGTAATCCCATATAAAATGACTTTGTATTAAGGTTTTGAAGTTTTATTTGAAGTTTTAAATTTCTTTCTACTTCTGATTTTGACAGGTTTTGAGTGCTGATAAATTCAGTTTAAAACAATCTGGAGAATGTTTTCTCAACAGACTTAGTAAAGGAACCTACCTGATTAAGTAACATGTACTTTGTCGAAGTAACTAAAACTTTAATGCTGAGTGCAATCCAGAGATGCATTGAGTCACATAATCTATATATTGTATGGTCTCACTGTAAAATAGATCAAAATAAGTTTGGAAAAAGTAAATTAACATATTAACTTGACTATGTAATGTAAGTTATTGTTCAGTTTTACATGTTGGGCTTGTCCAGGAATTACATCACATATCAGGCCATACAGAGTTTTAGATTTCTGCAAAAATAAGATAATTCTGAGGGCTTCTACTGGTTTCACTAGGAGCTGGCTAGTACAACCAGTCTTACATTGCTTCTATGGGGGGATTCCTAGTAAAATCCTGCCTCAATAACTTAGTTTCTACTAAATTATTTTACTTACAGAATTATTTTATCAAACATTTGTAAACATGTTTGAAAAAACAAGACTGTCAGTCTGGATTTGCATCAGCTAACTGATTAAAATGTAATCACTAGTATAGTGATTTATTCACTATACTATTGTATATTAATGTCGAGCAGTGGTTTAAACTTTTTTGAACACTGAGTCCGCAAAAGAAGTGTGTCCTAAGTTATGAACCCCTTATTTTAATGGCATAAAAGATAACCACAAACTCTCCTCATCATCTCTATCTCTCTTTCTCTGAGGTGGTCTCGTCTTTTCTCTACCTGTCTGCATCTTAGGGTGAAACCATCTCTGTGTGTGTGGGGGGGCGAGGGGGTTACCTGCTTGCTGTTCTGGTGAAACAGGGCCTGTCATTGACAGACGGGACCGCCTCGTCCATGAGAGGATAGGACTTTATGAAGGTCAGCATCTCATCTGGAAATTGAACCGAAGACGTGTAATCTGTGGCTGGGCCATCACCAGCGCATGTACCAGGCCTGGAGAGCACAGACAATACACACTCCCTGTAAACATCTAGTATCATCTAATACCATTTATTATAGTTACATGTGGGTGTGTTCCTGTGTATAAATTATATGTGTGAGAGTGTATACCTCGGCCTAGGCACCTGCTCGTCGGGTACAGGAGTCCATGAGGAGTCGGTGGTCCGCTGCTCTTTGAATTTGCCATTAAAGACTTTCTCGATGTTGTCCATGTAGAATGCACACACTGCTGACCCTGGTATACTAGAGAGAAAGAGAGATTTATTTATATTGATGCCTTGAATTAATATTACACCAACTAATGTTGTAATTCTATTTCACTGGAACAGAATGTATTATTAATGGGCCTCTATTGTATTACCTGATCTGTGCCGTCCCAGGATGCTCTGTCAATATTGCTACCCTTACTGTAAATATTTGTCATTTTTGTCATAAGTTGTTGGTGCCTGTCGGGACAACATCCCAAGGACCCGGTGGTGGACACCATCAGTGAGGAAAGTTGTCGGGTGGAAGAAAGAGGCCTTTCGGGTCAGGTTAAATAGTCGGGTGGCGGAACACTTTGACGAGCTTGTGAATCCAGCCAACATGTTCTCTGTGGAAGTGGCAGGGCTAGATCTTTTGGGGAAGTCATCATCCATTACCCTGGCAGAGGTCGCAGAGGTGGTTGGGAGTTAATGAAAGCTCTGGACGTCGTGAGGTTGTCGTTACTGACATGTCTCTTCAATGTCGCATGGAGGTTTGGGGCAGTGCCTTTGGACTGGTAGACCGGGGTGGTGGTTCCCGTTTTAAAAAAACAGGACCGGAGAGTGTGCTCCAACTATCAGGGCATTACACTTCACAGCCTACCCGGGAAAGTCTATGCCAAGGTGCTGGAAAGGAAGCTGCAACCGATTATCGAACCTCAGATACATGAGGATAAATGCGGATTCCATCCTAGCTGTGAAATGGTGGATCAGCTCTTTACCCTAGCAAGAATACTAGAGGGGGCATGGGAGTTTGCAAATCCAGTCTACATGTTTTGTGGACTAGGAAAAGGCTTATGACCGTATTCCCCGAGTTTTGTGGCAGGTTTTGCAGGAGTATGGGGGCCGACTTGTACACCAGTGGGAGCAGTGTCTGCATTCTCGGAACAAGCTTGTTCCCGGTGGGTGTTGGACTCCGCCAGGGCTGCGCTTTATCTCCTATCCTGTTTGTGATTTTCATGGACAGGATATCAAGGCACAGCCAGGCTTTGGATTGCATCGCTGCCATTCGCAGAAGATGTGGCCCTGTTGGCTTCATCGGGCTGTGACTTTCAGCATGCACTGGGGCGGTTTGCCACTGAGTGTGAAACGGTCGGGATGAGGTTCAGCACCACCAAATCTGAGACCATGGCTCTCTCTCAGAAAAAAGTGGAGTTCTCCCTGTGGGTGGGGAGGGAGACCCTACCCCAAGTGGAGTTCAAGTATGTAAGGGTCTTTTTCACGAGTGAGGGTAGGATGGAGCTTGAAATTGACAGGCAGATTGGTGCAGCGGCTGCAGTCAAGCGGTCGCTTTACTGGACCATTGTGGTGAAGAGAGAGTTGACCCTGAAGAGAAGCTCTCAATTTGCCGGTTGATCTATGTTCCAACCCTCACCTATGGTCATGAGCTTCAAGTAGGGACCGAAAGAAAGAGATTGTGGATACAAGTGGATGAAATTCAGGCACGTCCAACTAGGAGCAAACACAGCAGGCAACCCAGGACCACCTGGGGGGTGTATATCTCCCGGCTGGCCTATGAGCGTCTTTGGACCCCCCAGGAGAAGCTGGTGAAAGAGGCCCGGGTAAAAGCCTGGTGTGTAGGTCACATTCCTTTGCCTGCTGTCATTAATTCATTCAAATAGAGCGGCCAAACAAAACTGTATAGTCAAAGGTTTTACTAAAGTTTAATATCCTTTTAAATTGAAGTGAAAATTGAGAGATTCTATCCAAAGCAACTTATGATGAGTACAATTACAAGTATTATGGATCAGATAGGGGTTAGGCATCCTGTTCAAAGATGCTTACAGGTAGGCCAGGCATATCAGAGATGGAAACTGAGGCCTTTTGGGCTGGGAGTCGACTAACCTAACCACTAACCTATCCTTTCCCCTTTTTGCTGTGGCTAGCTGCATAAGCCCCTTACCTGTTGGTCTGTGTAGTAAATACTCCCACCACTGTTGGCCGATGGTTAATCTGCAGCACATTGGTGAGTGACTGCAGCACGTCAAAGTAGAAGAACGACTCACCAGGAACGGAACAGTTTAACCTTGCCTAAACGTGAAAAATGCATGATACACATTGGGTGAAAACATGCTTTTCTTTGTATAGGCTTCAATTATAGAGAGAATTTGCTGGCCACAGAGTGTATTTTTGTGTTAGCCTCGTTCAACCTGGATTACTCTTCCTTCCTGTATCCCAGAATTGAATACTTCCTTCCTTGGTGTTAATCAAATACTGTGCTGTATACAGGTTGGTTTCTGTTCTGCCAGGGAAAGCATCAAATTTTTGGACCAACAAGGATATTTATTATACTACAATTATAATTAGGTCATTTAGCAGACGCTTTATTCCAACTACAAATATTACATAGGGGTTAGGCATCTTGGCTCAAGGATGTTTACAGGTAGGCCAACTACGGTGCTCGAATCCATGACCTTCCAGCTGGGAGTTGAACACCCAGACCACTATCCTGCCCCACAATGATTCTGATATCATAAAATATATTTATCATTTTGATATAATTTCAATAATGAAAGATATAATGCACTTAAATAGAAGAAAGCATTACATTGGCAATTTGTTTAAATCTGTGCTTGAAAAGTGACAAGACACTTCCCACCTCGTACGGCCATTTAAAGATTGACAGCATGTATACAGAGGAATACAGGCATGTGAAAAACCATGGAATAATCATGTGAAACTAAGAATATTTATATATAAAACAAAACTGAAAGATTGGAAATGCTCTTTTGTGGATACATTTGTACAAATTTATCCACAAAAGGTTTGATCTCATTTTGATCTCATCACCTTGAGGAAAGATGTCCAATATCGGTCTAGAACTCTGGGCGAGCCGCCATTATCATTCTTACACACCCTGGCCACACGTGAAAATACCACCTGGCCAGACAAGGGGAGAATGTGGATGTGAAGAGAAAAATATTGCTATAATTTATGCAATGCAATTAATGCAAAGAACATTCATATATTAGCTATTTTGAAGTGAACCAAATGCTGTAAAATTCGGACACACACCTTGCCCAGGGCAGTGTACTCCACAGCAATCTCTCTAAGAAAAAAGTAGACGTAGTTTCCATAGTCAATAGCATGCAGGAAGTGTGGCTCTGCACAGTGACAAGATATCACCACATGAGAGAGAGATGGAAGACAGGAAAAAAAACATAAAAAAACAACAGAGTTAGCAAATTTACTGTACATTTTCCACACATTCATGGTAACACAATAAAAGCTATAGTATTATTTTACAGTATTTAATAAACTGAAACTCTTTCAGGGAGTACAGAGATATAGAGAGAGAACACAAAGGATTATCATAGTTTTTTCCCCCCACATTTTTGTAATAATTTCTTTAAGAATTTAGACATTGGCACATAATATTCATTATTATAGTGTGTAAGATATAGTATAATTGTAGTCTGGTAACACCATCCTGATTTTGCCTTGCAAGCTTCTAAATTGTTTGAGATTATAAGTAGCACATCCTTGTATACAAATGCTTGCGGTTGCGATTTTTCAACATTGTGTAACAATTTTGTGTGTTTACATTTAATCCTAGCAGCGCTGTGTGACGTAAGCTGTTTACACTAAGGTACGGATAGACAATATAATTAAAACAACATGTAACCTACACAACCAGTCAACGTAACCTACCACGTAACCACTTGGAGTCATACTTGACAGTCCTCAGGACAGGCCGGCCATCTCCTAGGCTACGGTAGATGACAGCGTCGCTGGCCAGGAAGTCTGTCATTGCAGCCGAGTAGAAATCGCCCCCTGTTGGACAGTTCAGTAGGTATCAACCATGATACGGTATAATGTCATAGTACTGTAGTTTTGAATGTGCTATGAAGTACATCAACCATGCCATACACAGCTAATGTGTCAACCTGTGAGTTTTTGCCACTCCAAATACCATGGCATAGTGCAGGCCTGCAGTAGACAATTAGAGTTAACACTATTATGTGCTGAGGGATATTTTTTTTTTGTCAAACCCAGATCATTAAATGGTTCATAGCACAACCTCACTGACATCTTTAGTATTGAGAAACTCGCGAGTCTACTGATGCTTATTATTGTGTAATGCTGTTCAATAGGTAGCTGTTTAGGTTTAGCTCTTTAATAAAACTTGATGGAAAATAGGCTTTGCGACTACTTCTTTTTGGTAAAAGACATGTCTGACTGTTGTAGGGTAATTGGGGTAATATTTTTTTGATTTGATTCATTTATGTGGCCCAGTAAAATGGCGCCACCTTTAGTTAGACTGCCAAAGTGACAGCAAGGGAGTTTAAAGGCTCTAGGTCTCTCTCTATTCCTACCAAAAGGTTTTTTTAAGACTATTGATCAGGACATTTTAGCTTTTTCTTAAATGGAAAGGCACCCAGAATACGTAAGTCGATTCTTCAGAGATATAAATCTGGACTGATTCTATTTCCAACTGTATAACTGGGCGTCACACATTCACAAAATAACGCAGTGATGAGTTTGGTAAATTTGGTACCAGTTTAGGGTGAATTTTGAATTGGTTTCTGCATCCACCTCAGCTGGATTCAACCTGCATTATATGATCCCACATTTTCTATCTGGCATGACAAAGGCCTTAAAACCTTTCTATAGGGATGGTATTTTTTTCAGTTTTACAGTAGACCTGTAAGAGAATACAGATCTACTGTAAAGCTGATGCATTCCAACTCCAACCATCTCATCTTTTTCGTTATTTCCAAATTAGACACTGCACCAAATCCTTGTTCCCAACTTTTTCCTCTTCACCCCCCAAGTCAATTGTGAGTTGAGTTTCTGTGTCCTGATCCTCTTCAGAAGTCTATTATTTCCAAAAAATGTATAATAAACACCTGTCCTATGATAGCTCACCTACTAATAAAGGCAAGATTGCCTGGGAGGGTGAACTGGGTTTGACATGAAACTTTGTGGGACATTGCTTGGTGGGCAGGATAATCTAGTGGTCTAACTAGATGCCTAACCCCTATCTGCTCCATGTAATATCATGTCGCTTTGGATAAAAGCCTCTACTAAATGACCTAATTGTAATTAGTAAAAAAATGTAATACAAAAATTCACACAAGCTCCACATGTGCTTGTCTCACTCCAATACAGTTCAAGGTACTGTACAGGATTAATTTCTCCAAAGCAGGTGTGACAAATGGCATGCCTCTTCCTGCAACCTAACCTAAATATCCTTGCTTTTCCTTCCTTACTGGCAAGACCATGTTTTATTTTCAATTGGAAATGCACAAGTTTCATGTACACATGTACGATTGCATGTTTGCATTTGGTTTGTTTTGTGTGTTTGAATTTTGCACACCGTAACATTAAAAAATACAACAATTAAAATAATTACTATATTCTCACTATTGAAGAACTGAAATGTTCTTTCCAATGTGCAATATTTTTCAATAAAATTGTTGAACTATAAAAAGGCTCTAATTAGGACAGGTGCGGAAAAGTAAATAAATGCCAGAAGGGTTACAGTTTTCAACCGCATTATGTTTATCCCCACACACATAATGTACACCTACATACACATTCAAATGCAAAACCAAAGCCTGCAATAAACCGGAATACCAAATCATCAATCAACTGCAACCGACAACCTGTAACAAACAATAAGTGTAAACCATTTAGTAAAGTCAAGGGAAGACGGTCGGCCTAACAATGCCTAACCTCTTATCTGCTCCATGTAATACTTGTATTTGTAATCATTGTAAGTTGCTTTGGATAAAAGGGTCCACTAAATTACCTAAAAGTAATTTAATTGTACCGACAGCTCTGGGTTGTTTGAAGTAAATGAAGATGAACAGCAGCAGCTGACAAAAACAACATATATAGGCTGATATTCAGATATAGTTAACTATACAAATAGCTAACCCACCAGCAGCATTTTCCCCAGACAACCATCCACCTTCAATGTTCCTTAAAACTAGAACCAATTAGTATTTTGTAACATTTTGCAGCAAAACAGAATGTTAAGCAACGTCTGTGTCCTTTTGTTCTCACTAATGGCCCATCAGGCCTCCATCACTATGATGTTGGGGATTTGGGCAAAGAGTCTAATTGTCACGATCGGTGTAGTAGAGGGAACGAGACACAGGTGAGGGCGGTGAAGGGACAACGAGGGGAAGGACCCAACAAGTATACTCTTACAGGATCTCTACTGCCATGAGCTACTATTTAGGAATTAAATAAAATGGTGATTTCTTCCTAAAAATACACACACTGGAATCAGTCCAACAGTTTAAATGTATGAAATTGATTGTATTGTATTACATTTACAGCATTTAGCAGACACTTTTATCCAAAGCGACTTACAATTAGTACATTTGTCAGTTAAACTGGTTAACCACAAATTTTTGCAAGCAACTAACATTCCCAGAATAAGCGCAGCATCATTTAACAAGGTTACTTCACTTCGCATTTTTAAAACATTACTCGAAAGTTATCATTCGCTCCTCAAAACAGTCAATAATTGCAATAATCGAAAGTTATCATTCATCTTCAAACAGTCAATAATTGCTAACAGCCTAAATTCTGGCAAAGTGCTTAGTATTCTAAGAGTTGATCTAAGAGTAGAAAGGAGGACATTTTATAAAAAAATTTAAAGGGAGAAAAAGAAGAATAGAACAAGAATTGTTATAGTGTTTGTGGGATTAGTGCTATGAGGTAGAAAGATCGGTACCGAGATGGATTTTGAAGACATGGGTTTTAAGTCTCTTGCAGAAGATTGGTAGTGACTCTACGGTTCTGACCGCTGCAGGAAGCTCATTCCACCATTGCAGCGCCAGGACAGATAAAAGTCTGGACTGGGCTGCACGACTCTTACGCGCAGCTCGTAGCGACCGAGGTGCCAGCCTGTCAGCCGAGGTGTAATTTAAAGTGCTCTGGCTGGTGCTTGCAATCTTACCATTGCTTGGAGGTAGAGCTGGGCAGTTCCTTTTGCTGCCTTGTAGGCCAACACTAATGTCTCGAATCGAATGCGGGCTGAGATGGGGAGCCAGTGAAGGTCTTGGAAGAGGGGGGTTACGTGGGAGAACTTGAGAACTTTGGTTGGTTGAATACTAGACATGCTGCTGCATTTTAGATTCGTTGTTGGGGTCTGGTAGCAGAGACAGGAAATCCGGCGAGTAAAGAGTTGCAGTAGTCTAGACGTGAGATTACTACAGCTTGGACTAGGAGCTGTGCCGCTTCATTTGTGGTTGGATGGATTTATATGTCAGGGCTGAGAGCATGCTCTGCGAGCACGTTGGTACAGGAATATAGAACCAACACATAATAGCGAACGAGAAAGAAGAGTTACAAATACTAGCGTGATCTATAATCCTGGCTCAGCAGAACAGCATATGTTGTCTCTATCTCCTACTGTGTACAGTATATACAGGCTTCTTCCATTGTGATGATTGGTTTACTTAGGCAATTCTAGTCAGTTAATTGTAGGGAGATTAATAAGGTGACAGATTAATGATTTTTTAAATTTAAAGTATTTCATGCTTTTTTTCTTTACATTTGTGGAGAATCTTAAATGTCTAAACAAAAGTGAAACGTGACATATTTATTCTAGATTCCGTCTACCATGTTTTCTCTAATTAGTTACGTGCGGAACCGCAGCAAATTAGTTCCGCCTCTAGAACTACTATATTAGGTAGGAACCAAAAAATGTGCAAGATGCTAAACTAAAACTTAACTGACAATGTGAGGCAGTTGCAATGGAGGCCATTATTGAGAAAAAAAAGGATATGTCGCTTGGCATTACAGTAGCCTTTGTGCAAAATGTTAGAAAAGGTCTCTGTGGTTCTAGTGTTAACACCAGATACCTGTAGGCTATTATATTGGACTTCTTGTGCCTAAGCCCATGTATACAGTAGGCTAGCTAGCCTATATGTTATTTATGCAATGTTAAATATATATGTATGCAATATACAATGTTTATATATCGTCTATTGTACTTCCATACTGTTATACTGTTTACACTATATATCCATACTGTTAATCTATTACTGTAAGTACATATTTTTACATAGGCTATGCGTCTGCACTCTTAATGCCCCAGACACACCATGCACTCTGTCTCGTTACTGTTGTCTCGGTTGTGCTAGGCATCATTATAAACAACATTTTAATAGGGTCTGAGTTGAAAAAAAGATTTCAGCGGCTCACCAGCAAACAGTCCTACGTTGGACTGACCCGACTCGAATGGACAGCGAGCCTGCCCCACCAGTTCCTCACCCACCTGCCCCAAGGAGGTCATCTGAGAGAAAAAACGAGAAGACAGGGAAGAGAAAATACATGTTGGATAGATAGAACAGCACACATGGAAATAAATAGTTAAAGCCCTACTATGTAACAATTTTACCTTAAAGGACCAATATGTAGAATTTAGGGGGATCTATTAGCAGAAATGGAATATAGTATTCATAATAATGTTTTCACGAGTGTAAAATCTCATGTAACAATGAATCATTGTTTTAGTAAACGTAGTATGAGCCCTTAATATCTACATAGGGAGCGGGATGTCTTCCATTGGACCTGCCATGTTATGTCACCATGTTTGTACAGTAGCCCAGAATGGACAAACCGAACACTGGCACTTATGTTGACTTATGTTGACTGGCTACTTGATTCCAGCATCGGCTGGAAGACGAAGAAGAAGAAATGAATCCGTGGAAGAAGAGGAATCAGTTGTTGCTGGTACTGGCTAACATGTTTTAGAAGAACCCACATTTTGAGAAATGGATGATCTTACATTATATTTAGCAAGAAAAAAGAAGGGAGCGTGTATCTTCGTCAAAGAAGCGAAGGTTGGAAGCCAAACATAATCGAGACAGCTGGCCCTTTCCAGATGGAAATCGCTGATGATGGACAAATGTTTCCAAAGTGAAACTGAAGTTGCTTGTTTTCTGCTGGACAGGTAATTAAGCCTACCAATCTAAATGCATTTTGTTAACTTTAACTAGAACATGGCCACGGGTAGAGTTACCAACACAACTCAACAATTTATCCACCAAAACTAGAATTTTTCTTTGTTATTTCAAACCAAAAAGGTGATGTTACCAAGATCAGCCGACAACTGCTGAAATTATTGTGACATTGGATTAAAAAATTTGCCCAAGAAAGAGTACATACATTTTCATTCCAATCAAAGACATCAAAAGTTGATTTCACTGATTAGCTGCTCCTCTCTCGCTGAAGCTGTGTTAATCAATGAAATCATCCGGTGTAGTCTTGGGTTGGCAATCTGCATATGCCCAGCCCTCCATGAAATATGATTGAATACCCATGTCTAACATTATTACGTTTTGTTTCTTTCCTCAAGGCATCAGAGATAAAAGTCCATTCTCCTAAACTGTCTGAAAGACATTGTAAACAATTTCTGGTGGTGTTGTAAGACAGCTGACACAACCGAGCAGTTTCTTGTAAGCACATAATTTATACATATTTTTTCTCTTAGTAAGTAAATTTATTTCCAAGTGAAGGACATTTTTATAGTGCCGATTTATTTTTCGCAGGCATTATGGGTTGGCATTATGGGTTGGCATTATTTACCATGTCTGTGACATTCACACCTGGACTATGGGAAGCTGCCAACACGGGCCCCTGGAAGAAACGCAAGAAAAAGGAGTGGATCTAGACTAGAGAGACTCCAGTGCCACAAAGCTTTGGTGGACATCATTCTCAATAAGCGCTGGCATATATACAGTATATATATATATATATATATATATATATATATATATCTTCTATTCAATCAGATCAATAGCAGGTCAAGAGACATTCCAGAATCATATAGGCGTAAATTAAATAGATAATTACAAATATTAAAGATATCTATGTATATGCCTGTAATTAAAAAATGAAGAACAATAATCACCACAAAATGTAATTTGCAAGTACTAGAAACTGTTATGTTCTCATAAAAGCAAGTTTGACTATTCAGTTAACCCTCTGGTGTAACTATCCCACGTAGACATCCCCTGCCACCAACACTGCACAGTGAAAATTACAATGGTGTTTGTCTTTATTAAAACTGTTTTCTCCAGGAACTGCGTCCCTCCAAGCGATCTCCTTTTTCGTACGGTCTTAATATACAAATGACGTGGTGTCATAGAGCTCTGGGTGCCCACCATAGACTGTATAAATGAATGGACCAACCTCTGTCACCCTCCGTGACGTCACCCATAGATTTTCTAAAGAACGAATTTGAAGCCAAGTGTGTAGGCTCAGGCCGTTGCCATCTTGGCAGTGTCAGACTCCTGCCTGACTTCTGCCCATGTATAATGAATGAATAAATTGATGGCTTAATATAATTTTAACTGATGAGTTATAAAAAAATTCACCCCACAGTTGTCATGAACAGGGAAACTAGCTATAGAGACCAAAACCGTATTTTTTACCAGCCTGTAAACATGTTTATAAAGTTGGACATTTTAACATTGGGGTCTATGGGGATTGACTCGCTTTTGGAGCCAGCCTCAAGTGGCCATTCGAGGAACTGCAAGTTTTGGCACTTCCTTATTGGCTTCATTTCTAAGAATCAAATATTGCCGCTTTGTGCCAACACACATTTCTTCTGATACGTTTGTCCGGTTGTCAGTATATCAGTGATGTCTGGACAATCTCAGCGCTGATAGGCTTTCGCAACACAGCGTCATGCGAATTTCTCGCTCGAGTTTAACATTTTCAACTTGCATAAATGAGGCGAATGAAGCGAATTTCGCAGGTTCGCCTCATTCGTGCTGCCCGGTTCGAATTCGGGTCTATTCGCGTCTTTGTATTGACTTTGCTTGTAATCTACTCACGCGATAAATTCAATTCGCGTTCAGTGGAAACACGCCTTTACGTGCCCGACCATTCTAATTTAGCTTTTTTTTAAATGATCATTTAAGAAACGCCCACATAAGCTACAATTTGATATAATTGGTTAAGAGGTTAATACCGCAAATATTTTGGATAATTCAAGATGTAAGTCATAGAAAAAAAGGTAATTCAGCAGAGGTCAAATGTTTTTTTTAAACATTTCTAGTCATGTTCTATCTCAATGTTTAGTCATGAAATCAGGTTATATGACAGTAATATGCTTTCTCATCAGCGCCAACATTATGGCATAGCTGACGCTACAGTAGCAAATTTTCTAATCTGCTATTTCCAGTTATTTCCAGTGTATTTTGTCTAGAATTAGTTTGCATTTTTATGTACTGTATGTTCTAGCTATACAAATTGGTTATCTTTTATTTTGCTGGTCAGGTGACTAGTTACAAGTTACAAGTGACGGACAAGTTCTCTTTACCTATCATTGCTGTATCGCAAAAACACAGGTGGTGCACTAAGGTAAGATGTTGAGTTTGTTATGATAATAGTTTTTCACTCAAATAACATCTAACAAGTTACTGAAACCTTCTGCTTTTTAAGATAGTATGTTTTTGTGATAGATTTAGTGCTCACTTAGAAGACACGGACAGATGCACTTCCTGTCAGATGTCCGAAATCAAAAACATAATGTTAGACGTCGCCTAGATTACGTTAGTTTTCTGAAATGTCAAAATATGTAGTTATTGAAATGTGAAATCACAGGTTCTGTCAGTAATGTCATTATTACCTTTCATCAGGTATTTACCTCGCTAGGTAGTACTAGGAAACATTTTAGTGAACTGGATTGCTACATCTCTGCAAACGCAACCAGGACAGGAACCTCAGATGAACTTGATGTAAAGTTTTACAGTAGTATGTTGTATTTGTTCTATATTCTCTTATTGTATAAGTGAAACCCTAAAAAAAGTCATTTTCTTGATGCCAGTCAGTTAATTAGACTTAGACTAGACTAGCAAGATCATACAACCTGTGTATAATGTGTGTAACAAAACCACTTTGCATTTTCAAATGGTGCTATATGGAGTTACCCAGAATAATTCAATAGTCTCCCTAGCTCCATGTGTTTGTCTTTTTTATGTTGTTTTTTACTCATGCCATTGCCTCAGATATCTGTAGATTTACAAACCGTAAGGGGTGGGAGCTTGTACTTAGTAGTACATCGTATGCAAACAGAGCAGGGGCATGGGATGAAGTGACCCCAGAGGAGTTTTACAGGTTAGAGGGGCTGATCATTTACATGAGATTCACTTCCCTCCCTAATATTCATTGATACTGGGGAACCAAGTCTCTGCAGGGATCGTGGGCCAAACTCTTTTATGTAATCATTTTATGGAATGATTGGCTGCTCTGCATGTAGTGGATCCAGTCACAGAAAACAATCAAGATCGTCTTAGGAAGTTGCGCTATTTGATGGACCACCTCAAAAATGTGTTACACACATTACTTATTTGAGATCCTTGTCTTTGACACCAAATTCAAAGTAAAATTAAATAATCTGCTCCATAACTACATAAAGGACTGGCTGCATTCTTACATGCTGCATTCATTGGTCTGAATTGCATTGGTCTGAAATTCAGAGAGTGCATACTCCTCCCTCATATGAGGGCTGAGTGGCGGCATTCCTTTCTATTCCTCCCCCTACAGTTTTCATCGGTTCATAGAATTCTCTACCCCTTCTTCTTCAGCCACTCACAATTTTGTGGACATAAACACTAAGCTGGGGTAAAAAATTGGTCTTCTGAAGGCACTATAATGCAATCGAGTGGTGTACCTTTAACTGAGTCAATGCAAGGTTCATGTTAAATTACTGCAATGGAATGCAAAAACCTTTGCATGGGCACTAGTGATGGGAAATGTAAATCACTTCTTTAATTAAAATCCTTATGAATCACTGAAAAGATTAGTTCTGCCAAGTAATTCACAGAACTAATACACTCGCACGGGCACACACTCATTTTCTGGAGCAAGAGCAAGCACAATTAGAAACTGATAAACCATAGATACAGTATGAACAAACACGGTTTTCCTGAGCTCTTTTGCTGGTCATGGCTGTAGTATGCTAGCTGAATTTCTAACAGAAACACTGCTACAACCAGCCTGGCTAGGAACATTTAGCCTCCTAAACGTCTCCTAAATACCTGTCTGCTTCTCTTATGCCCCCCCGAGAACTAGATCTGTTTATAGCCGTGGACACTGCACTTACCTAGATTCTCTCTTCTCTCTCCCTCCACTTTTGCTCAGCTGCACACAAGAAATGTCCCTAATACCTAAATACAAGTGGTAGGACTACTGAGAAATATTTGTCTTCCCTTATATCACTAATACAATTTAAAGTATCAATTCAGTGCCTATAGGTCTCATTCCTAATATAAATGATCAATTTCTAATAATAATAATTATTATTATTAGAACTGCAAGCAGCAATATAAGGGCTAAAAGTGAATTGGCTTGTTAGAGCGCCACCTTCTGACAAACACCTTCACACTGACGTTATGGACCAACCTTTGTTCAAATCAAACATTCTATTCTCAAGTTAGAGCTAATGTATTAATAATAATTATTTAGTCTAATTGGGCTATACAGTTTTGTTATTTAAAACACCCTTTAGTGGAACATTTTCTCGAAATTCGAGCTATGGCCTCAAAACATTGTTGTAACTTTATGTGCCAAGTTTCGAGAAGATCAGACATTCCCTTCACAAGAAATAGACCCTTTCACCAAAATGGGCCATGCTCTAAGCATTCATTGGTCTGTAGTAGTAATGGTTTGTCCAATAAACTTTCTTTTAACACATTTTTGTTAGCATGGGCTGTAGATAATTTCTGCCAACTTTGGAAAGGATCGAAGGAACGGCCTAGGAGGAGTTTGTAAAAGCAGGTTTTTCAGAGAATACAAGATGGTGAAAAATGGCTAACTTATTTTATGGGCTAGGGAGTCCACTGAAAGAAAAATTATGGTTTGAGGCCAAATCATTCATCAGTTGTAGGCCAAAATGTTATTGCGCCCCTAGTGGACTAAATTTTCTGCTTCCTTTCCCAAGATATAACTCTAAGTCAAAACAGGCCCTTGTTTTTTTAAATTGTTTGAGTAACATTGTCTGTAGATGATCCATGCCATATTTGGTGAGAATCGGAACAAAGGCCTAGAAGGAGTTTGTAAAAGTAGTTTTTCAGAAACTTGGTGGATGGTGGAAAATCTATGACGCCAGAAAGTTAATTGAATTTTGTTTCTATGATGAACGGTTCAAGAGTTATGAGATTTTATGTGACCTAAAGTTTGATCTGTTGGTGGCGGTAGAGGGATGGATGGCCTGATCTATAAGTTGGTGTATAGAGAGTTGAAGGGGACCTCTATTAATGTGCCAAATTTGACCATAGGATCTAGGGGTTAACATATACTCCCGTGGCAGAATAATAATAAGAAAACAACGAAAAAAAAATAAAAATAACGAAAACAATAAAGGCCTTGCCACTATAGTGACTTGCCACTTAAATAAAGATGTATATATAATATACACAGTGATCATTTGTCCTTTTGTCAGACAGGGCCTTGAGTGACAGGTCACCACAAAATTTAATTTTGCACTGTCAATCAGTATCTAGGAGTAGGTGTCTAGGAGTGCAGTTTCTCATTCAGAAGGTCTGAATGAGAAACACTTCAAGAGTCTAATTTTCCCTGCACGCAGAAGAAGGAGGAGGGCGTGGGTTTCAAAATGTAAGAACCACTCGCCAAATGGGGTCAGTTCCTGTCAATCATTCCACTATCAACTGCAACAGAGTGCCAGGGAGTGTCACAAGTGACGCCTGCTGTGTGGCTTGTGTGAGTGTTCCGTTTGGTCTCTGCACAACATTCCATTCTCTGACACTTTCAATTATAGGTGGGTGTAGAACGACTGGAGACAGCATCAAAATAAAATGCCATGCAGATTTCTTTTTGATAATTAACGTTAAATTGCTGGAAGGAATTGTGTGAAATCCTTTTAAATTCAACAGTGACGAGATTATGACATATTTGCTGACAAATGCAGAGGTAAAAGGACACAGACACAGTTACACAAATACATACAATTGCATGGAACAAACTGAGGGGCAAGAGAATGCTGTAGTAAAGTATATCTTCATTGCAGCGCTTGCTCCTGCTCTTGCTTGTGCACCGACATATAGGGGTATGTACCTTGTAATTCCGGCAGGTGGGGTTAAAAGCATTAGTCCCGCAGGCAAACAGGGTCTCGTCATTACGAGGCACCAGCACCTTGACGTAGTTGTAACATTCGTCCTGAAACAACACATAGCAGCACTTTTCCAATAAAAAAATAGGATCAAATAGAAAAATGTGGACAGAAAAAAGGACTACAAGTCATATGCCCGTGATGTCACCACTCCATGACAATTTGTTTTGATTGTGTTTTTTGGCTTTCAGTTTTTCAGACTTAGCTGCTTGGTAGTTAGCTGTTTGATAGCAACATGTTGATTGTGACTAATCTAAATGCCTCCAAATTTTAAAAAGGTGGTATCATCCAAAAGCGATTAATTCATTAACCAAAACGCCAAATAAATATTTTTCAAGTAATGCAACGGCCATTTTTGGGCAACTGCCGTCTCCAAAGGAAAATATGAATTTATGCCAAGACCAGAAGACAGGAAAATGTTATCAGGTCTTGTCCTAAGTGGTGACAACACTGACTAAAAATACTGTTTATTGGCCCACATGCTATGCATATGCTTACATCACACATAAAACAGTTTGGTTTGGTATCCATCACTTACTAATTTTAGAAGGCGCCTAAATACTATAAACTGGAAAGTAACAGATTGTAGCTTTAACTATGGGAATCAATACATTTTAAAGTAAAAACAAGTAAACGATAAAAAAATCATTAAAAAAGGAAGAAAAATTAGGAAGTGAAAGTCTTACGCTGTTCTTTCCTCGGACTGTGCACTTGCTGACATCTTTGGACCTCCACGTTAACCTCTGAGATTATGTGCACACACAAAAAAAATTAAATGCAGTATGCATGGGAAAACTTGGTATATTGGTGGCTCAATACAGTATGAATATGCCCCAAAATGCAACTGCACTCTGTAACCGCTGTCATATTCTTATACATGTTAGTGCACTGTGAAAATAGACTAGAACTGTAAATGTATCTGCGATAAACTGGTTTAAATATGATAATCTTCTGCAGTCTTCACATTATTTTCGGTAATATGAATAAGATTGTATCAGCAATATGGTGCAAATGCTACAACCAGTGTTATAATCGAGTCATATTTATAAAATGTATTTAGTTAGGTCATATAATTTATAAAAAGTTGATAGGAAAAGTTCCTACCAGCTGAGGGACAAATGCTTCTGAAGCTGTGGTCAGGTTCACCGCAAACACATGGTCTCTGAAAGGATAAGACGCTCATTTGTAGTCCTGTTGCAAATACAGTGTCAACACTCATCAAATATTGTTTTCAGTAAAATGCAGATGAGTTGAATGTTGTCCCTTGCTACTTGAGTCCTCCTGTCCCACATTACTGTCTGTCTCACCTTAGTCTCTCAGACTCTGTCTCTCTACTGTCTAATGTTTTAAACAAACAGATTAATTATTTGAGCTTGTGTAGGCTCACAGAAAAGCTGTGATGTGTGCATGCATTGTACACGGTATTCTTGCCAGCTGGTGTGTATATTTGTATTGTGTGTGTGTGTATGTGTGTTAACCTCGCTGCAATATAGAGCATGTGGTTAATTCGTAGCATCCTCTGAAAGTCCAGGCCCAGTCGAAGGGTATCGTTATCCTGAAGCAAGCCCTGGAAGTATGGATACTGGTGGGAACCTAAAAAGAGAACAGTTAAATTAATATTTAAATATACTAAAGATATTAAGGGACACACATATTGTCAGTGCTGATGAGTAAGCTGAGCTACAAGTAGCAGAACTAGTAAGTATTTTTTTTTTTCATTAAATATCCAGGTAATGTGGACTGATGCTACTTTACATCAACCACAGCAGCAAAAAGATGTTATTTTGAAAACAAATAGAGCTCCAGTGACTTCCTAATAATGGAATGTATATGTGAGGCACGCTAAGCCACCACATACTTTTTAACCACAACCATTGACAAACGAAGATAAGCAAAGCAGGGATGGATGTTGATGACACTGGGTCTACCATACCGGTAGACCCAGTGTATCTTTGGCAACACCTTTCTTACCTGTAATTTTTTTACACTTTAAAGCTCCACTATGCAGAATATTTGACATTTTCTAATCTTCTTATTTCAACCCGATATCATTAAGTATCATTAAGGGCTGGTGTCGTCCTTCAACAACCCTTCCCCACTCGCAGCAGCTTTGTTGTTATTTCTAGTTTTCTACAGCCTTAATGGCCGGCCCAGACTTTTCCCCTGTCTTCTGTCCCCCCACCTAGCCATCCTCACTGCTCTGCTCCAACATTTAAATTGCAGCCGCAATCACTGCTGGTAATTATTTGTGTTAACATGGAGCACAGCATAGTGAAAAGAGTAATGCAACACAAAGTTCCAGTAGTGAGACCTAAGAGGCCGCGTTCTTTATTCAAAAAGGAGGTCGAAAACCTTCCTTCTTGGCGCTTTACACAATTAGATACTTATGGTGAAATGTCTTCACAACAGTGCTTTCACATGGCTAATAGGATTCATTTCGAAAAAAGTTTATCTGTAGTGTGGACAAGGTTTTATTTTGAGCATTAACTTTGAATGCAGGACAGCGATTCAATTACTGCGGAGAGGCAGTTAGCTTGGGTTAGCAGTTTTGTGAAGGTGTAGACCCATTGAGCAAGTCAACACTTGTATGCCTGGATATTAACTCTTTGTGGAATTCTTCTCCCTCTCCTCTTTAGGTGGTTTGTGTGCGCGTCTCCCCATCTGTCCTCTAGAACAAATGTGGAGGGTCCCGAATAACTTGGGAGTTTCTACAGCTTTTGAATTGGTCGCCTGGAAGATTTGTAGTACTATTTTGGGACTTTTAGTTGAATATGCCAGCAGATTCTCAACATCAGAAGGATAAGGCCATTCTTCACAAGAGAAGCGGCGCAGCTCCTGGTCCAAGCTGTAGTGATGTCCCGCCTAAACTACTGCAACTCTGCTAGCCAGACTACCAGCCTCCACTACCAGACCCTTCAAGCATGTTTTCTGTCCTGGAGCCGCAATGGTGGAATGAGCTTCCTGCAGCTATTAGGAAAGCATATTCACTACCCATCTTCCGCAAGAGACATAGACCCACCTTGGCCACTGACCTCTCCACGTCATAACACTTACAACTAACTGTAGTTGTCTATGATGGTCTCTATCTTCCTCCTTCTCAAAAAACAAAACAAACAGCTCTTAGGTATTTAGGCACTTTGGATAAAAGTGTCTGCTAAATGCTGTAAACATAAAAAAAATTACCATTTTAACTTTGTGCACCTTTAGTGCAACTATGCTGTTACACTGAAGGTGCCTGAACTACACAGAAGTCAAGAAGTTTTTGGATTTCATATTTGTATTAACTACTACAATAGCTTTATTAATGAAAATCTGTTGGTGAATTAACCCCCACTGGTGAGAAAATATATTCTTAGTTAGATTTTACTTTATTAGTTTAGTGGTATCTTTGCTGTACAGGTCGAATTCATTTAGTAAAATTTTCTGAAAGCCCCTGCACCCATACTGATTGTAACGACCTCAGACACGAGACTGGTGGACTCAAATGCACGACTCACAGAGGTAGGTATAAAATAAGTAGTTTACTGGTAAATCACATTAAACAAGGATAACGCTCACTTGAAGGATCATCAAAACAAACTAAACCTGGTAACATGGAAACTTGGCTGGTACGTTTGGACGAGACTGAACAAGACAAACAGGCACAGGACAAAGGGAGACAAGGAATATTTATACAAGAGGTAGGGGAAAACAGGTAAAACCAATCAGGGGCGGGGTAGACAATCACAATGGCGGGAAAATCAGACAAAGGGAGGAAGTCAGGATCTGAAACGAGAGGGAAAGGTGAATACAAAATACAACAAGAAGTGCACAACATGACTAGACATGTGAGTGTTTTAACTTGACATATTTGACGAGACATAACAGTGATGTTTTTAAGTAATTTTGCCTCTTCTTCTAGACCTTTTCTCAGGTTGAATCTTTCAATTTTGCTAAGGTCAGCAGACTGCATATACTTTACCAATCATAAAGGTGTCAGTTGTCACACCTAACAGGTACAACAAAGTGGATATAGGCAGCACTGTTGGAGACACAAGCCACTTGACTCAGACTCAAGGGTGACTCAAGTCAAAGTTATATTTACTTGAGACTTAATGTAGAAATGAGACTTGACTTGGACTTTGGTTTTAATGTACAGTATATTACTGCATGTTGTTGCAACAGATCAGCTGGATACAGGACAAGATGTACTCAGGTACAGGGTGTTTATTAAAGAACAGGCAGTTCAAAATAGGGCAGGGTTGTAGGCAGTGTCCCAGACAGGCAATGGTCAGGCAACAGATTTTAATCTATCGGATTTGGACTACCTCCAGTGTAAAGGGTAAAAAGGATAAAGCAACCTGTCTCAACGACTACCGGCCCGTTGCACTGACTCCTATAGTGATGAAATGCTTCAAGAGAATAGTCATCGGCTACATCCAGACGATTGTACCACTGGACCCTCTCACGTACAGACCAAAAAGGTCTACAGAGGATGCCGTCAGCACAATACACACAGCCCTCTGTGGTTGTCCCATGCTCTACACCGACTGTGTGGCCTCCTAGAACAGCACCAGCATCCTCAAATTTAATACTACCGTCATTGGACTGATATCTAGAGGCGACGAGTCACCATACAGGAGGGAGGTGGCTGCTGGCCTTTTGAAGTGGTGTCAGGACAACAATCTCTCCCTAAATGTTAGTAAAACAAAGGAGATGATTGTTGACCCACAGAGGACGAGGAAGCAGCACACACCACTGCACATTGGAGAGTCTAAAGTGGAGAGAGTGAGCACATTCAAATTGTTCTCTGTGTTCACCTCTCTGAGGATCTCAACTGGACTTAGAACACTACACACCCCAGTGAGGAAATCCCGACAGTGTCTGTATTTCTTGAGAAGGCTGAGGGGAATTTTGCATGCCAAAATCCTCAGCAGCTACTACAGACGCACAATCGAGAGCATCCTCACCCGCTCCATCACAGTCTGCTTTGGCAGTTGTACAGCACAGGACCGCAAGGCTCTACAGCGGGTGGTGAAAGCAGCCCAAACCATCACTGGAACAGCCTTTACCAATGCTGGAGAACATCTACCAGACCAGGGTCATCAGGAGGGCCCGCAACATCATTATGGAGGACAGTAGCCACCCCCAAAATAATCTGTTCACACTCTTATGATCAGGAAGACGCTACAGGAGTGTGAAAGCAAGGACAAGACTGAGAAACAGTTTTTATCCACAGGCCATCAGGCTTGTGAATGATACTCACTCACTGCCCCTTTTCCCAATACTGCAGACTACCCTCTTGATATTAAGAGGTGCAATGATTCACCCCACCCTGATCACACACACACACACAACACATACACACAAACTACTACTGACAACCTACCTCTGCAGACTTTGCACAGACTCCTCATGTCTGCATAGCACTGCATACTCTTTCTTGCTTCTTGCAAAACTATAGCTAATATTTTCCAAACTATCCAATGCCATTTTTCATGTATTTGAAGTAGCATCTTCAATGAGCCGCACAGAAGTAGTGAAGGAATTAGAATTTAGATATTATTTAATATCTCATTAAGTTTAATAGCAAGCCAAGGCAGAAGCCTTACAGTTAGATAAAGCAGGAATGTATGTTTTTGCATGATAGAAGCAGAGCCACCACCCCGGCTCAAATGGCAGAATTGCCATCGCATATATATGTGATCTTTGTCACGTGACCTATTTGTATCTATTGTCTGTTTTCCTTGTCCCAGAACAGGCTGAACCCCCACTCAACCCTTTGTGTGGTTACTTTTCCATTCATGTTAAATTAACATTTGTTACCTGTGCTAAAAGCAAAGCACAGCCAGCCAACCCCCACCCCTAGCCTGCTAATCTCATTGTTTAGTGTTTTCCCTCCCACAAGCCCTAGCAGCCACACCTCCAGCCAATGAATGTTCACCTTACCTGTGAGCGGCCATTTTGAATCTCAGAGCTATATAAGCCAGAGCATCCTATTGTTTATCAGAAATACGGTTTGTTGGAGCATTGCTATATGCGAAGCTAACATATTTCTCCCTTGTGGCCACATTGTAATTATTGCATGGCATTGTTTGTTTGTTATTAAATATGTTTCTTGATTCAGAACTTCAAAGCACGGACTGGCCTCAAAGTTTGTATATGGTTAAATTATTACTATCAACATGCAGAAATGTATGTTCCACAATGGCCAAGAGGAAGTTGACTTAAAGGGGCCATCCCACGTGTATTATATTACATTTGTGGAGTGTCTGAAGGTCTACAATGGACTCTAACAATTTTT
>JAODLI010008140.1:0-27017 GCA_027575585.1 Percopsis omiscomaycus | reverse complement strand
TGACGTCTAACAGTCTGTTTGGTTTACATCCAATCAAGTCTCTCTCTCTATCTCTCTCTCTCTCTCACTACCACTACAACTACAACAACACACTTTATTAGGTGCATTTTAAGTCTTCCCGCGGCTGTTAGAGCACCACCCAGATTTGTTGTTCTGGGAACACATTTTGATTTATTAATAATTAATATTTCATCTTTAATATGATTAAGGCTTGTAATCAGTCGATAATCTTAAATAAATTAATTTGACATAGGATTGACCATGTTCTCTAGTGCACAAACACCGGAGAAACAACCTCTTTAATTCAAAAAGTGAGTTTTATTACATAAAGCAGTGCAGATTACGTTCACTCATAACACGTTTGTGTTACGTTCAGTCAAACAATATGCATGCATACATGAAAAACAACTTCAGCATCGCACAATATCTTTACAGTGTTACAATTAGGTCATTTTTACTTTAGGACACTTTTTATCCAAAGCGTTACAAAGCAGACACATTTATCCAAAGCGTTACACATTGTATCATACCCGTATTACATTACTAGTTAATTTCATATCAGAAAAAAAAAACATATTGGCCTAAAGAATCTTTTGTTTCATAGGTTTAAATCCTCTTGGCGTGGGAGGGGGAGAACTTTTATCACTGTCGTTCCCGGGGTCAGGCTAGGGTTCAAAGAGTGTAAAACGAGGGCCTGGCTCTAAAGACCCTTTTCTATTGCATGGCCTGGCTTGGCACGGCACGGTTTGACTCGGCACGGCAGCCCAGTTTGAGTTTTGAGAGAAATTGTTATTCCTGGTCTGGCTGACCTTGTTGGGTAATTTTCGAACAAAGGAGACAGTCGGTGTTAATGGAGAGTTTACACGTTGAGGTCAAATGTGTATTGAGGGAGATGCCGATGTCTCGTGGATACAACCCAGACGATGGAGGGTCTTTGTGTCACCCTCTGAGGCTCAGAGAGGAGGAGGGGGTGATTGTCCTGTGGGTACAGGTCAACCTGCTGTGGGCACATAACTCTACACATCGTTTTATCTCATGTTTTTTTGGTGTTGTCCTCCTTTTTGTCTTCCTCTGACCTTCAACAATGTAATTGTGTTTTTCTTTCACCTTCAGAACCTCGAGGATCACATGGCCTTCGTAATCACTGTGCCGACAGCTCTGGCCATCTTCCTGGCTGTGTTTGTCCTGGTCTGCATTGAGTCTGTCTTCAAGAAGCTCCTGCGTGTTTTCTCTCTGGTCATCTGGGTCTGCTTGGTTGCCATGGGTTACCTTTTCATGTTTTTCGGCGGGATCATCTGTCCATGGGATCAGGTAAGAGACTTTTTCTCTAGATCACATTGTACCGCTGGCAGAGCTGTCACTTTTTTAGTGTAATTTTTCCATAGCAGTTATGCTTTTTATTTGCATTGATGCAGGCGAGAGGGCTTATTCTTATGGCAGGCACCTGTGAATGAGTTGCATTTAGGTAATATCGTCAACATAAAGGCAGACAAGGTAACCATACTCCTGCATTGCTCATTACATCACCAGTCCGCCAAGCCAAACCCAGAGCATGAAGCCCATTTCATGGTCCGTGCTGACATAAATGACATAATAGCAGGCCCTGAGCGGATGTCCGTGTAGGTCTGGCCCACAAATGGGGTTGTTACACTTTGAGTTCCATTCAAGTAGATAAACTATGCAAGGCAATGCCAAAGGCACCACCGCCCAATGGGTCAAACCTACTGTAGGCTATTTGCTTTTGTATCTTTATAAACCTAGTGCTTAGATATGCACAATAAGATCAGTGTTTTTTTCCCAGACTAGCCTACTGCTACAGTCACATAGTAATTGAACCAGAAGAAACTGCACTGGATGACATACAAGTAACCAAACAAGATGACGTCAAGTCAATTGACGTAAAGTCAATTTGGATTTAGCTGACGCTGTAGCACGTTTGTTTTTCATTTCCCTTTTGCAATTTGAATCTGCTAAATCTTAGGGGGTGAAAGATACCATATGTTGGCCACATACTAAACACAGCCGTAGCAAGACTTTTGGTGTATGCAAATAATGATAGGCCATGTTTATGTTATTACAACAAAAATAAAACATTTTGAAAATTGCAAGATAAAAATGTTCATAATGCCATAAACAGCAAACCAGGTAATGCAAGAAACATTTTAATTGGCTTTTCTGCTTGAGTTAGCTAATGCCTACTAAATATATTCGTAGCCAAACATGCAGCCACTCCCAATATAAATGTGAATATTACATTTATGATAAAAAGTACATCTAGGGTAGAGTCTAGTTCTAATCAAAATGAATTGATGTGAAACAAGAGATGGTGGCTTTAAAGTGTGGTTCATCTCTTATATTTCCTGTCCAGTATTCTGAATCTGACTTTGGATATTACATCATGTAATCTATCGTTTTATTTCTCTCTGTTCTGAAGATAAGCCTTGCCTTAAATCACTGAAGGTAAATAAAGGGACTTAAATGCACTAAAACAAATATAAAAGCTTGCATTACATCCGTTTTATTAAAGAAAAAAATGAAATAAATCGTCAATCAAACCACATACTGTACTGTATGTTTTAAAAAAAAAAATAAATTCCCTCATAAAAAACAAAATGTGTAATTATGTAAACACACGGGTGTCCCCGACTAAATATTGACATAGTCGAATCTGATTTGTCAAGTATTGCCTATCGTCGACTGATCATTGAATCATGTTATTTTTTGCTCATTGATCCATAATAATTAAATGGGGGGGGGGATGATCCTTGTTTCAGTTAGGTCATTTGACAGACGCTTTTATCCAAAGCAACTTACAATTACATTGTTCTATTACATGGAGCAGGTAGGGGTTAGGCATCTTGCTCAAGGATGCTTACAGGTAGGCCAACTCTGGGCCTCGAACCCACGACCTTCCAGCTGGGAGTCCAACACCTAGACCACTAGGTTGTTTCATCACCACATTTTGTGCCTATTCAATGGTGAGATTGGCAGTCAAATCAGGCTCCTTAGATTAAATCGTCGAAAAGTCGACTATGCGGGGTCACCCCTAGTAAACACATCATGTTTAATCTTAAAGTAGTTAAACAAAAATTAAAACAGAACTTTGAAGCTAGTACACCTTTTTAAAGTGAAACTTCCTATGTATGGCATGGAGACACAGTTAAAGCGCAGGTATTTCTTTCTGGTGAGGTGAAACAGAGAGTTAATGGAGAGTGTGAGGGTGAGGACATGACACATAACAAAGTTCATGGCCTGAGTCACTAAAATATTGTGCATGCAGCGTAAAATGAGCCGGTAGGTCAGGAAGCGTGAGGCACATATTTTTAGATTCCTGACGCTTGACTTGACAGCAAAACAACCACAGCAGGTGACAGAGATCCCATTACATTTAGCTGAATACTACAAATCAAGAAAGATAAGAATTAAACAAGACAATGAGCGTTGATGTGTATATATACTATACAGTATACATACCTATATCTGAGGAACCATTATGTGTAATTGGAGTACTGTTTGGACTGTTCCTGTTAGGCTGCAGCAAAAGAGGTCTTTTCACTAACTGAAAATCCTGTCAGCTCTCAGTTTGTGAAAAAAAAGACATCATGCCGTGTAAATGAAAGCTAGCATACGGTGCAAATCCATCTCAGATGTCCTCTTTTTGCAGGAATCAATAGGCGAGTCCATTTATCAAGCTTCTTACGCTAATCTAAATGAGGGATCATTGACCGTGGGTCATTACAGTGACAACATAAACTTTTTTGCTTACATGATTAAAATTATTCTACACAATTGTTCTACACAATTGTGATGGAAGATATAGATAGATGAAAATGGAAATGGAAGCCACGCATTGTCCTTAAGAAGAGAGATACTGTGAGTCTGAAAGATAATGTCTGTGCGTAATGATGTGGTCATGATAGCGCTTTATGTACTATATTGATTGGTTAAGCGCTCTGTACATTTTCAGTAGCATATATTTAAGTGGCATCCAACTTATACATATTCATATTCATATTGATCTATGAGTGCAGGTCACCTTGGAAGAACTGCTGTTAAGAAATGGCAACATTTCAGGAACAATGCTGACAAGCTGTTCATGTTTCACACTCATGGCTGAGTCTGAATGTTCATCATGCTTTCAAAAATTTTACTTTTTGGAATCCGTTTTTTAGCATAGACATTGTCGATTCTTAAACCGAAAATGTAGGTCTACCGTGAGACTATAAGAATCTATTAAAGCCCTTATGGAAAATATTTTTGCATAAGTAATTTTCATCATGAGCTAACTATAGATTGTACAGTGTGACATTGCAATATCACAAGGCAATTTTCTGATTCTCCGCAATTGGAGCCTCTCCAAAATATGGTAATATGTACGTATACAGCACACAAATATCACTTTAAAAAGCGAAACCACAGCTGTGTAGTTTGTTATCTACAACTTGTTTGTATTTTTTTTTTACTAATTTACTTTCGACAAAAGGCTTTAGAGGCTTTAACTGTTAAAAACCATTTATTAAGTTATAGCAACACTATTTTAGGGACAGCTTTCAAAATGTAACCTGGAATATACTGTAAATAGTAACTAAAAGGCACCATGATAGCATAGTCAAACTGCAGCACTAAATATTTTTTCCAGTTGTTCTACTTCACTTCATACATCTGAAAGGCTGCCTTGTTCTATAAGACAGAAATATAGCAAGGACAAATCTCTCACAAAAGCAGTTGCTTGAGATGTATTGATTCACTCATCATTCACCGCCACCCTTCATTAGCTAAAAATGACAAATGTGCTGCTTACTGACTATAGTGGTAGAGCCATATTCATTTACACCAACATGGAGAATGGAGCCTATTCCTATGTATTTTTACAGTGGACACAGTGGCAGGGATCTTTCAGCCTGATGATTATAGAAATGGCCCATTAGCTTTTGTCACATTGCTTCTTCTCAGTGGATTCATCTAATTTCCTATTGATAGGAAACCCAAGACTACTTGAGTGCCAGTGAAATGATTCTGAATGAGTCCAGCTGGAATGAATGTGAAGGTGGTCTGAATGCTTCATCTACTGTGAATTTTTGTGCCTGCTCAGTAATGAAAATCTATAAATAATTTATGTGGGCTGTTTGTCAATACCTGGGAGTAATTGAAAAGGTCTAGAAGAGCATTAGCATTTTTTAGTCTTTAGTTTAGACTGAGATGGACTGGTCAGTAATCTTACTCCCTGAGCTCTTTAAGTGTCCAGGAACAGTGCATCTTTATCACTCACCCTCATCGTGCCCTGGGTTTTAATTGACAATCTGAATTTGATTGAAATACCACACGCAATTCCATTATAGACTAGAAAGATATTATGATTATGTATCAATGTGTCTCTCTGAATTTATCACCTGAACCCTTGTAATCGCATGTGAATCACATTTAACTGACTCTCAAGCCATTTGATTCACTTGATCATTCTCACTTTCTCTTCTTCTCGTCTGCTTCTGTGCCTCTCCCTCAATTCAATTCCATGCAATTCAGTTCAATAAGCTTTACTGTGACAACTGTTCCCGTATTATTCTTCACTTGCTACACGCCTAATGATATGGTAGCTCACTGAATCTTATTTGTCTCTTCATCATAACGTTTTGCATCCATTCTTTAAAGTTAACCTTTAGTTACTGTTACCGGACTGATTATTGATTTAACACGACCGAATAGAGATGTTGAATAGCCGTGCATCTCGATGAAATTTTGTTTGTTATGCTAAGACCACTAAGCAGCGATGGAGCTAGATACATAGGGTGGCCAGGGGCCTGGCCAGATCTACTTCAGAGGGTCCAAAGACCATGACAAAAAATGTGTGTGTAACCCTAACATGCCATCTAAGGAGCGTGAATGTATCCTATGATAGCTGATTAGAGATAGAAGTGATAATTTGTTCTTCAATGAGGCACATACTATTAATAGCCATATCTATACCTTGGAACAGCAGATCAATTTCTTACAAGCACAAGCACATGCCCACATGCACATGCACATGCACACACGCACATGCACATGCACACAAACACACACACACACTGAACACTGACAGCAGTTACCCCCACATTAGCTAAATACTTGTATACTGTAACTACTTTGGAAGAGGGGTAAATTACGGATGTAGCCTACTCCATAATTTAGCTATTTAGGGACAGCCAAAGTCTGAAATGTTTATATTTAATAGCTCAGGATCACAGGCTTGTCGTGAGGTCTCTGGCTGGGTAGGCACTCAAATCCTGTCCTGCATCGAGTCGCGTACCCTCGGATGAAGCGCTACATTTGATGTAACGGGTGGAGAAATATCAACATGGTATTTTACAGGTGCTGTTGCGTGAATTTGCATGGAGTAGACAGGGAAAGCAGAACAGTCTGTTGCTTTCAGCGCAGCCACTTAGCCAATTTCTAGAATACCAACTGACATGAAATGGTCAAGGTTGGCCACTCCCCCGCTCCATGCTCCTCACTGGAGTGAAGCTGGCCATCGTCGGGCACGGCTCATACCAGTGACACACTGGCTTATCAGTGCACCTGGGGCATAGTTATTACCGTCTGTCATTTTCCAGTGCTACACAGTTTGTGTTTGAGTAACGTCTGTCAGCTTACCTTAGGTTTGCCAGAAGGCAAAATCCTTTGTTATCTTCAATAAACGGCTGTTACAGAGCCAAATTGCCAATATGCATCTACACACCATCTCACCTTTTGTAAAACTTGTTCAGGAAACCTAAACTTGATGCTAAACCTAAATTTTAGTATGGTGCATTTGCTGCAGGTGTGCCATAGTAGTCGCTCACGTGACTCGTGAGGTGAGGAAATCTTCTCTTTTTTCTCATCCTCGATTTGAAGGTGACGCCGGATGTCAAAATAAATGCTTCTTTCAACAAGAGGTGAAATGAGATGTCAATCAGCATCAAATTGCCAGTGATAGCGAATTAAAGTTAAGGATGGCACCCTGGGGGGATCAGCTATCAGTGCCAACCCGAACACCCCTCTGGCTCCACCATTGCCACTAAGACCACTATGTCAGTTTAGTCCACTATTCAGGCTACAAAGGGATATTTATGGAAAACTACGGGAGCAGTCCTAAGGCTTGTTCACAATTCCACAATGATTGAAGCACATACTGTAATATAGAATACCGCAGGGTTCGTGACCAACACCGCATATATTCATTACCATGTATGTACATTATGTTTTACACATTTTAGACCTAGTTCTGAGTTGATCATTCTTCATCACCCAATTAAATGGATAACCAAGCCTTGTAGTCCGGCTACCAGGGTGATGCCATGCAGTTGCTAAGTGGATGTCATCTGAAGAAAACAATATGGCGAGAAGCAACACAAAAGTCAAAGTTAATCAGGTGGTTACGGCACCGCAGCTTGAAGGTTGCTAAAAGTACTATAAGTAATAAAGAACTGATTGAGAGACAGGCTTTTTGCTAACGGGCATTGTGTTGTGCTCATTAGGAATGATGCTTTTTGTCAAATGCCTTTCGTCTGTCACTTCTAGTGCCTGCAGACATAGGTGTTGCCTAGCTGCCACGTCATGTCACAAAGAAGAGCCTGCAGGTATATTAAATAACAGTAAGTGTTATGCCAGAAAAGTATAGTAATTGACTGTGGTTGAGTTGCTAAGATACAGTACAAAGCACAATATGCACTATGCTTTTTAAATAACTGACCTAAATGGGTAAATAATTGAGGACGTGACAGAATTAGTACAGAGATAGATAGAGATAGGTCAAAGATTACAGAAAACCTATAGAAATATGTTATGAATATATATATATCTAAATGTGAAAACGATGTGTGTATATAAATATAAATTAATACATGTATATACATATAATGTGTGTCTCTTAATTTTTTTCAGAGCTGTTTATGCATGGGCTTAGGCATCACATCACCTGCTCTGAATTGTATTAGTGCCAGGGGGACAGGACAGGATAATCTAGTGGTCTAGGTGTTGGACTCCTAGCCAGAAGGTTATGGGTTCAAGCCCCAGAATTGGCCTACCTGAAAGCAAGATGCCTAACCCCTACTTGCTTCATGTAGCATTGCACAATGTAGCATTGTAAGTCACTTTGGATAAAAGCATCTGCCAAATGACCTAATCGTAATGGACCATGCTTGTGCAATATGTGTAATACAATTGTAAAGACACTGTTAGCATATATGTTTTGTATGCCAATAGTTGGATGAGATGTGACTGACATAAAGGAAACAATGCTGCTTGAGCTTGTGAATTCTCTGAGAGTTTCAAAAAAGCTTTTTCAGAACTACTGTTTTTCTTAAAGTGCATGTTAGCAATGTTAAATCTGTGACAAGACGGCACCATGAGGGGCTGTTGTAATGACACAATCTTGTCTCTCAATTGTGAAGGGCAAGAAAGTTGGTAAATGCAGCGACTGACAAACGCTGAGTGGTTGAAGTGGTTGATTTTTTCCCCCCCGAAAACGTTTTCTGTAGCTGCAGAGTCTGTCTGTTTTCTACACTAAAAGCACAGCTGGTGCTAAGCTAAATGAAAATGTTATTTACTGCTTGTCACGACCCTTGCCTGGACGGTCTGTTTCTTGTTTTGTCTCGTCTTTGTGTTCCCCGTTGCTCTTTTCATGTTCCCCTAGTGTTGTCTACCTTGTACCCCAGTGTTCTCCCCGACTCCTCCCTCTTTCCCTTGTATGGTCCTCTCAGTTCCCTGGCCCCGCCCCGCCCCGCTCCCAATTATCCTCCTCACCTGTTTCCCGTTCCCCAATCATCCCCAGTGTATTTAGTCTGTGTTCTCCCCTGTCTCTTGGCTGGTTCATCATTTCATTTTGTTTGACTGTTCTGTAAGCAATGTATTTTCTAGCTCTCATGTTAATCTCTTGCTACCTTGGTTTGGGTTCCAATTATGTGTAACGTGTATTCCTAACATTCTCATATATTACTTTAGCATTGTTTTCTTCCTGTCTCCCCTACGCTTGTGTGACACTATATTAAACTCCCGTGAACCCTGAACTTGATTCTGAGAGTCTGCGCTTGGGTCTCACCGTAATCCCTGATGCTGCTGAAGTCAAAACAGTCACTCTTTGGTTCCTTGAACCACTCTTTGGTTCCTTGAACCAAAGAGTTTATATGTCTGGAATTCCCCTTGCGGTTAAAACTAGCGAACTCTGAGAGAGCATGCCCCTTCCACGCTTAGTGCTGAATGGCTCGCCTTCCTCTCTACTTCTCCCCCTACAGCCGAAAGTACGTTTTTGGACGGATTTGTAGACAGTAACGGTAAACTGGGGCTGAAATTTGTGATACTGAGGCACTATTAGACTTTTAAGGAGGAATAATGTGTATAAAAACAATATATTGCAAAATCATCATCATCAGTTGGTAATTAATTTACTAATGGCCATTACATTTTTTTTAATCATGTTTCAATTCTTGAACCACTGAAGAGCAGAGAGAGCAAATGAGGACCAATGTTGCATTTTTACCAGGTCATTTCAGCGAACCCTTGTCATTGTCGAGTTAGGTGCTGTGGATATTTGCCCTCGAACCCTGTTTTGCTGAAATATTTAAATCTCAGTTCCCCTAGAGTCTGTATGTATACTGTGCACTTTCTATTTTCAGTCCTGAAATCTATTGGATGCTTATCCTCGCTCCACAAAGACCTCTCAGTCTGCTGACGACGGGGAGAGGGCTTATCAGTGTGGGCCAGCTTCTGTCCCTCCATGAGAGATGGCCAGACTAGCTCTCTCTCGATCCATTTCACAGGGCAGGGCAATATGGAATGAGTAGGGGCAGATGGGTGAGAGACAAAGAGAGGGCTAATTATTATGGAAGAATATATTCCATTTGAGAGAGGGAAGCTGAAAGTGGGTTCCGAAGCATTTTATCTAGTGCAGTTATGGCTTTTTACATTAAATCCCTACGTTTTTTTTACACATGTATTATGCAGATGTAAAATATAAAGAAAATATATATTTATTTGCATTACTTATAGTTACTTATAGTCTCTCACCATATCTCTCTCACACTCTCACTCACCCTTTCTCACACAAATACACATAAAACACACCAAAACCCTCTTCAGTACATAAATTCAGAGTCTATTCAACTTTGCACTGACAGCAGACTAAAAGCCCAGGATAATCTGACACTCCATCTCTATAATTTGTTTTATGGAGCATAGTCTGGGTCATTAGCAAGAGATTGATTCACGGCCCTGGATGGAGATGGCTGCCATGTACTGCCATGGACCAGCTCTGTCCACTTAATGGACCCAGGGAGGCTCTTTATTTACCTCACTGATCCACATGGATGAGAGCTAAGAAGCTAGTTTCTGAAATTTCAGACCATAATGTGCCTGGTGCTAAAACACAATCCCAATACTAACCAATAGGAACAGGGCATGGGAATGATGACATGCTAGTGCACCAGCTGTAGCTATAGTGCAGAATGTAATTTCGCACACAATTTGATTTAATAGATGCAAAAGGTGATTGACAATCTATATACATTTTCTGCTGTGTAAAAATCGAAGGTAATTCTACAGGGGAAATTTTCACCCCGTCCCCTCAATTATCTGTTTATGATCCAATTGAAAGTATTGGATTTAAGAACACTAATAAAACAGGAGCCTTATAAAATAAGTGTGATATCATACTGTCTGTAATTAGCAGCCCTCCCACAACTCAGGGAGTGAGTTTACTAACCGTTCCTATGATATAGCACATAAAAATGTGCTGCATTAGCAAACAAAGAGTGCAATACTACTAATGTCACCATTTAGGCTAGCAGATAAATTTTCAATAACAACATTAACCTGAGCACTGTAACCTGATTTTGACGTTTTGCAATCGTATCTATCACACCATCGCACATTTTGGGTTCACACACTAACATGCCTGTTTGTGTTTGTTTGAGGGATACGCTCGTCACATATCACCATAGTGTTTTTACCAGAGCTTATAGCCTATTATATACCATGCAACTCAAACGCTTCTTTTCATACCTTGTATGTGGCATTGCTTAAATACTAACCCACATAACCCAGTTTGAGTTTTAGGAAAAAACAAACTGAATATAGTCTACTGTAGGAGATTTAATATACATAGTGAAAAACTGGAAGCCAGAAGCTTTCTAACTTCAGGGATGTTCTGTACCTAAAGTTAAATAATTTGCCTTGACCTGAGTTTGAGAAACATTGTCTTTGAGGTTACACACAGGTGTGTTAAAAATAGTGTGACAAGTGGGATAAGACTTGACCCTTGGTGAGAGGCGAAGAAAGTTAAGCAACATCTATGTTGGGAACACATGGGAACAGCAAAACCAAATTACAGTTGGTATTTTGTTGTTGTATGAAGGTCAAATAAACATCAATATACTTGCAATGTTTTTAAATTGGCCAACCTCTTTTACCTTTATTCCGTCTTCGACATAGCCATTCAGCAAGTTACAGCAAGGTTTTTCCTCCTTATCTTCTTTCACCTTCCCACCCCCCTCAAGTGATCTATTTTGCTGGCCCCTGGTTACACTTTGTAAGAACACTGACCTCTTGCTATGCAAACAGGGCAGATTAGTTTTCTGTCACAAGCTGGGCTTGTGTACGCGCGTGTGTGACACAGATGTACGTATAAAATTGAGACGAAGATAAAAATAAATATCGGTCCACATCAAGGGTTTGGGGTTTGAAGTGCAAGGGAGGTTAATAGGCCAAGCTTAAAAGGCCATTACAGATCGACGGCTTGGTGTTTGGCACACTTTAGAAAGCATAAAAAGCCGTGCTGAATGGATGCTTTTTCTTGCCTTCATCCGTGGGGATTTTTCAGACTGCTTAATCACCTAGCATGACCTTTGTTCTTGTAGGTGTAGATATAGATAGTAGAGTTCCTCCTCAGAGGTATGTAAATGCAAATGCTGCATTTCTAAACACTGTGGCATAAAACTTGCCCTGTTTCTATAACTCTCCACAATTCACACTAATACGTATCATGCAAAACAATTTTCCATATTCCACAAAACAGAATGTGCTGTTTCCTTTTTGAACCAGGAATTCAAACTAGCTGCCACACTTCTGATCAAGATGTAGTTGTCCACAAGAATTTACAAAGATAACGATAACAGATTCTCACAGGATATGTAGACGTTTCCAGCCACTTAACTGGACAAAGAATTTACACTGCATTCCTCGTCCTTTTCCTCTTCCTTGCGTGTCTTTCTCTCTGTTTGCTGTGCCTTATCCCTCCCTCTTTCTCTACAGGTGTCGTTCTTCCTGTTCATTGTGTTTGTGGTGTACACTATGCTGCCCTTCTCAATGAGGGACGCCATCATCGCCAGCGTTCTGACCTCGTCCTCTCACACCGTCGTGCTGAGTGTGTGCCTGTCCACCACAGCCAACCGCATGGAGCCGCTAGTCTGGCAGGTAATGAAGCTAAACCTAGTGAAGTGAAGTGAAGTGAAGAGAAGAGCGCACATGAGCGCGCGTTTGTTTACACAAAGACGTAGCGGAGACACAAAACACATCCCTGAATGAACGTGTACACAAGGCAACCATCTGCTTTTTATTTGAAGTAAATTCTCAAGTTTAAGTCAAAAAAGAATTTTGTACGTTCTGTATTTATCATTCTCAGGCCTAAGGGGTTAATTGTATTACGGAATATTTCTGTATCTTTCTAGTGGCTTTCTTTATGTTACTATATGCAACACTAGAAATATGAATATACCTAAATACACACTACACTATATAAAGGTCCAATGGTTCATCGTCCATCATCATGAACAAGAAGACCATCACGACTATAAATAATGTTTGTGACGGCGTGCAAGAGTATCATCGTGACAGAGGACAGCAGAGTCGTGACACACATTGCACTTTATGACTCACTGCTAGGACTGTGCTGCTCCTGTACTACTCCTGTGTTATTGACCGCATCACCTCGCTGTGCACTGCAGCCACGTTTTGTGCTTTCGCTTGTCAGCCGACTGTTCTTTCGTGTTTAGCATGGGTGCAGCCCGAGGGCTGTACGCTACACAGACACTATCCGCAAAGTCCTCCTGTTTTGTCAGCCCTGCTTGCCTGTCAGCCCTGCTTGCATGTGACTATGTTCTGCAGAGTGGTAGCCAGTGTGTTTGTGTTATTTATAGGTAGATGTTTCAATGTATTCAATAATTGAGTCAAATATACCGTGATGTGACATAGGCACGTTCCCGTTGACTATTCATTTACACTGACTTTTCAATATCTGTGCTTGTTGGTCATTGTAGCCTGAGTGTCATGCAGGTAAAACAAGGTTTTACCTGCAATAAATAAATAAATAAATAAGGCAATAAACTTGCTGGCAAAAGAGAGGAGTTCGAACATGTGAGAGATCAAACGAAGAACTGCTTATGACTGGATTACATACGTTTTACCTATGAAATTCGAAATTCCTTTCAGTCTTTGGAATTGATAACTAGGACAAGAAAAATGTCAGGCAATTGAAATGGTGCAAAATACAAACATTTAAACAAAAGCTGTTTCTAATATTGTGCCACAGCTAATGTGTGACACTACAGCAGTGTTTTGGAGAGACAGATTGCTGCCTGGTTGGCAGTCAAGATGGCATGCCAGGCCGGCTATTTCGCTGCCATGGACTGTGATTCCCAGTAAATATTATCCTTTCTATCTCTACCCATCTCCGACATCATAGTTGGCTGTTTGTTGTTTTAATCATTGCCAGTAATGAGGACGGCCCATTGCCAATTGTGCTAAACAAGGCTATAATCATGTTAAGTGTTGTAAATTCAATCTTCAATCTTACAGATACATTAATGCATACATTAAATAAAAAAAATAAGGAGAATAATAATAATAAATATAATTAATTATTAGGAATCTAAAAAAAATCATGTTTTTTTTTCTCCCATTGAACCTTGCTTTGGTAGAAAACAAATTTCCTTTAAATTGTCTGTTTGAATGAGTTAAATATGCTGTAGCTAGGATTTAAGAGCTATAAATTTAGTGTAATTTCTTAGAAATGCCATAGTCATTCGTCAGCTATCAGTGAGTGAAATGCTCTGTGAGAATACCTGCTCTGGTTGATACAGTAACCCCTATCTCTATAGAAGGTTGATTTAGAATTTGACAGCGCCTGAAATAATTTTGGGTTTTTGGGTTGTTGATTTTCAAAATCTTACTCTTTCATACTTTTGTAGCTAGCTCTCATTGCAACTATCAAATCCTACCTACAATACAGCAGCATTAAGTAGCAATCTGTGACAAACGATGTTCATGGATGCTGGCGACACTCATTTGCGTATGGTGTTTTCAACATTTTGTTGGCATTCATTTGTTGACACTGATTTAGATTTTGATAGAGTTTGTTGACATTGATTTAGTCGACATTCAACATAGAGAGAGGGCATATTTTGTCTTTGTTCATAGACTGACTGTGGTGTCTTTCACCCCTTTGTACCTACAGAGATTATGTACCTTTTTCTGATACCAAGCTCTAATCACATGGCAGTATTTGTGGTGTATATTTGGTAACAGCACTCTAAGTAAGGCTTCTGGCCAAAACAGTTTGTCCTCCTTTACAGGAAATATTGGCGTATGGTTACTTCTTGCTAGATTCTCCTGGATGTCATTATCGAATGCCATTTGGCCCATCGGAGCTCGGGGAGATAAAATGAAAAAAAAAAACTCTCAGGATAGTAATAAGGACAGGGTGTCAGTTCACAAAGACATTTGTCTGTCTGTCTATATGTCTTTCTACCGAACTGTAAAATATAGGCTAATGATGTAGCAATACTGTAAATATGAGCCTCTACACTTTCTATCAGAAAATTGTAGTTTTGAATGAAGAGACTGATCTGCATGCTGCAACAAATTGTTCTTCTCGTGAGATTAGGTTGTTACTTGGAGATTTATATTGACATCAGTACTTATGGGCGTTTTTACACCTGAAAGTCCGTACCAAGGGCCGGACCAAGGTTTATGTTTTTGATACTTTGTATACATTTGATCCGGTTAGTTTGGTTTCACAATGCAATTTTACAAGTGCCCTAAAGAACTTTTTTTCTTCTTCTATTGTTTAATGGGTGACGATAGCCTGCCTCAACTTCCTGTAATTGGTTTGAATGTCCGAACCATCCAAAAATGTGTTTTCACTCTTCAAACGAACCAAACCTTTGCTCAGTTTGTCCACCTCCTTTGGTCAGACCAAATTTTGGTTCTTTGGTCCAGACCGTGGTCTGAGGAACTTTTCACATCTGCTATTTTGGCTGGGACCAAACTGAAAATTCAGAAAGTCGGGACCAAACAAGATCAGCAGAAAAGCTCCTACCGGGAGAAAACTGTCAAAACTGAATTCCTTGTTCAGGAGGTGCACAGTCGCAAGTATGCAAATATGGCACCTTTAATAAACCACCATGATACACGTGCATATATTTTGCTTTGGGATTCAAAAGGTTAAGTCAGAAGTCATTAGTTACATTTTTCTCAAAATAGGCCAACCTAACATCACAAAAGTGGCGTGTTTGATTTTGGATAAATCTGTTCTTAGTGCACCTTTGCCTAAAGCCCAGAAACTACCACACAACACCTGTGCTATAACGTGGTCTGAACATGCGGAGATGCTAGCGCAATATTTGGTTTTATTTGAAACCAAACGAGCACTGCGTCACTGACACACCCTCTACTGCACCACCATTGGATGCTCTGATACTGTTTATGACAGTATCAGAGCATCCAGTCTGAGCCAAAATGGTTCAGGCACAATTTCTATACCTCCTGGCCACAAGAATGCTGAACTCATGTCGTCAGATTGTCTGTCACATTAACTGTTTTTTTCCATTGTAAGCTGAGATGATACATGATATGAGATAAACCAGGAAACAGTCCTGAAACAGGCAAGATGGGGGGGACATCCAAGGCTGCATATTGAGAAATAATGATGTACTGTATATATGTTCTAATATATAAATTATAATGACATCTCAAGTCCAGTAATCAGCCTGGCTTAGTGACATCCAATGGTGTGACCGGGGGTCAGTGATGCAGGGTAACTGCTAATGCACAAAGGCATCTAAGTAATCGACCGCTAATCACATTAAACATCCAGATTTGATCTGTTGCTTGAGATTAGGCCTTGAAATTCCATTTTCTTGCTCACCAAATTTGATTAGAAGCCATTTTCTCTGTGCGTTGACATGGAGCCAGTGAATAGTGTCTCTCTTTTTTTTTTGCACACTACATTTGGATGACAGAAAGTAAACAGTAGAGAGAGAAAGAAAGAATGAAACAATAATGTTATTTTTTTTATTCACTTATTTATTTATGTTATATGATGATGATAAATGTGTCGGTTCTTTTTCTATGGAGAGGAAAATTTCTCAAAATTATTTATAAATGCAAGTACCATGATCCACAAATATACTAATAGATCTATTTGTAATATGTCATTTGCAATTTGTAAAAATACTTTATACTTTGTGTGTGCATTTCTGATGAAATGTCAATTCTAAATCTGGCCTAAATTCTGCCTGTGAAGTGTTGAATCTGCATTTGTGAACTGACTTTCCTTCTTCCAATGATGTAATTTTGAGACATTTGTTTCTCTCTTTTGCGATACACACACAAATAGATTTTGTTTTGCTTTTTAGAGGGTAATTACTCAACAGTGGCTATAAAAAAGTCAAATAGTGTTTCACTTAGACAAGGTTGATGTATTCAGAGGACTACAACACACTATAACATGTTTATTCAGCCAGTAAATTCCCTCAAATCCTCAAGGGCTGTTTCACTGTTTGGATTATGGCTGTGTTTGACTTTTATAAAGAAAACAAATTATAAGTGGGTCTGCAGTTGACATAACAATGTTCACACCTTGCAAGCAGAGCTACGAAAATAGAGGGTAACCAGGACTGCATCCTAATGCCCTGTGATGTTGCTCCTTGTAAAGGTACTTCCTGTCCCTTTCCTCCTCCTTCCTCGGAGGAGACAAGCAGTAGGATGGAAAGAGAAAGAAAACCCACAACTTCAACTATTGATGAACTGGGCTATCATATGTGTTTAATATTAATGTAGAGTGTTGGCCCATGAAAATCCTTCATTCCTTGGTGTAGGTCCAGGGATTCCTGTCACAAAGCTGTTTGAGCAGACGTTTTAAGCAGCTTTGCCTCGTGTCCTCCGGCACTGGAACAACAGGTAAAATGGCATCCTGAGGAGAGCAGCCGGATAGGGCAAGGAGGGAGTTGGAACTCCTCCAGCTTTGGGATGCAGCGCAAGAAGCTGGGCTCATTCCTGGGACCGATTAGTTCCCCTGCCGCTGCTTGCTGCTAGGTTTATGGAAAGCCCTAAGGGCTAGCATGACTGCGACAGTGTAACGAAGGGCACTTCGTTACTAGTGTCGAACAGCTTTTTGCCTTGTAAATATTGTACAACTGGGGTTTGTCGTAATTGCACTTTTAACAAACAACCTTAAAATACGTAAAGAATAGCACTTTATTAGCTGGATTTGCACAGAGCATATTTGCACATTTATTGACAGTGAGTATTGATTCAATAAATAGTGTGTAGCTGGGGTGGATACTCGGTTTCACCTTAAAGAGAGTGGAGTTGGATTAGGCTATGACGATACTGTTGATGCATACGTGTGTTCATAATTGATGGACAACCGATTAAATTAGGTTCTGTTGTGACGCAATAACATTTATGTGCTATAAAAGTGTGTGCTGGGGCATTGGTTAGCAAACCTTGTTTGAGTTGTTTGTGTCATGTGTCTGCTCCAGTGTGTTCGGCCAAGAGTCCCTGGGGTACAAACCAGGGAGGGACCAAGTGGACCAAGTTTGGTAGTTTTGTGTACATGTACATCTATTCTAATTATGTTTTGTTTATGATAAATAGCATTATAAGCATAAATAATATATATTTGTCTATGGTAATTTAGACATTTTATGGTTAATGGAAGAATCCAAGGTACACCAGGGACACCAGATAAAAGGCGCCAGTTTCTATCTGTCTGTGTTACTGGTTAGGCCTCACTACTTATGGTGCTTTCATACTTGTACTGCTGTAGCTGGTTTTTGGTAATAAACTCTGCATGGCAGATTTCTATGGAATTTCATTTAAGTCAATATTAAATAAATAAATACATATGCCTATGCAATAAGTCTTGAAATACATAAATGAGGTAATAAATAAATATAATACATATAAATATATACATAAATAGTTTTTTATTTTGAAAATATGTTTTTCAAAGAGTTTTGATGAAGCCAGCACCGATGAAGGTGGTAATGACAGGAGTCCAGTTGTCCCATTTTCCTTTCCATTACAACTGCTATCTTTTGCTGCTGGAAATTTCATCCAAATTATGGTGATGTTGGTTCTTCAGATCATATTGTCGGACATTGGTCATCTCCAATTATTGTTTAAACATATGTATTATGTAATAGGAAAAAAGCAGCCTATGTCTGTCCATCTTAGTAAAGAAGTGTTTACCAACCTCCCAGGGGTTCTTAAAGCGGAATTGAACTTTTCTTAAACCTTGACTCTGTAGCTTCCTTAGCTCTATATGAAGTCCTCCAAAAATAATGCATCCACCAGTTTGATTCCATTGTTTCTCAAAAACCTGCTTCTAGTGTGTCTAAAAAGCTGATTGACGTCTCTACTGGTAATATGTATTCTCAAACAATCCATTTATAGATTCTAATTGTTGTGTTTAATTTAAGATATATTCACATGTTGAATACATATACAGTACATTGAAATTGTACAACAACAAACAGGAATAACTTGAAAACCAGTACAGCTTTTTAGACACGTTAGACAAGTATGATTTTGAGAAATCATGCAATGCAAATGTAAGTTTTTGGTCTAGCGCCTACTGCAATTGAGGGGTTCATTTAGGATTGCGCTAAAGAAGCTACAGAGTCATGGGTTTAACAAAAGTTCAGTTCTTCGTTAAACAAGAATGAACACACACAGAAGTCCTAATTTTGTCCAGTCCATTTAACTTTAATTCACCGCCACATTGGAGTCTTGATGAAATGGTGCGCCTAAGAGGTGGCAGTCCCCACGGGGCTTGGATTTTGATATTATAAATTATGTTCTGCCTTCTTGCGACATGCATTGCTTACAGCAGGATGCTATTATTCTGTTGTTGTGTCTAGAACAAAATGACCCAGATGCAAGGCTTTTGGGTGATGATGATATCCTCATAACTACATTTATGGAGGCACAGCTGCTGTATTTCCATCATGCCAAAGTCTCCTTGCCATGGGGCACTCAATCAAAGAGGAAAGAAATGACAGGATTTGTGTGGAGTTAGGCCTATCGTATTCGGGCTTTGTTTCTATACAGTAGTTTGTGGTTGTTATTGTAGATGGATCACACTGGACTGGTACTGAAAATGGCCCTGAGAAGTTGTTGAAAATCCAAACATTTGAATGTACAGTAAATATCCATATCATTCAGCAAACCCTTGTAACCCTGGATGAGCATTGAGCATCCAGTTGAATAATGTATTTCTTGTTGTGTTCAAACATCACCCTAAGTGGTTCCGATTGTGGTTCTAATAACTGCTGATAACTTTGATTGACACTTATTGTAGATTGTTTTCAGACTGATTTGCAAAGTGACAATAACGGATGAAGCTTGTATGACCAGGATGTTACATCAGGCTATTAATATTTATGTAATAGGAAACAGTAAAATGGGTCACTCTGGGGATCTTGACTAATTTATATTCATTTGTATTGTTTAAACAGAACTAATTTATAAGAGCTGTTGTGAAAAAGTATGGTGCAAGATATTAAAACAATAGATATACAGATGGTTTTTCATGATTAATTCATCATAGGAATCATTATCGTCATAGGAGTCTCTATTTAAGCTTGATCTAAAATAATTTTTCAGAGAGTCTCTGTGCCTTCGGCATGCGCTCACTATTTCTCCCTGTGTTCAGGAGTGACATTTGGGTAATACATTTCAAAGTTTAATTAAATATTTCACCTCTTAAATAACTTTAATTTGCATATACAGTATCTCCTTCATTGATATTTATATATTTTGCTGACTTAATGGATGGTTATTTGAGTACAGATACAGTATATTCATTCTCTATTTGTATTCCCTACTATTCTGTTGTTTTGTTTACAAACTGGATGCCTCTACTGTACACTAAAGTGTCTTTATCATCCCAGAGGGGCAATTTATGTTGCCAGCTGCACCATGTGTATTGCAGTAAATCCAACAATGCACAATACAGTCAAATGCACCGTCTTCGTTTTGTTCTATTTTCCTCCTGAAAACACACCTGATTTACATTGCAGTTGCTAGCCGGTTGTTAAAACTAGGTTCTCTGTCAACCTGAGATCTCAGATAAGTACCTCTCCTGGTGCTTGGCTTAACGCTTCCATTCAGATAATCCTTGAATCCAGTATAGCTCCTCACCTGGCTGTAATTGGGCTACATGAAGGAGGGAATGAGTCACACAGCCACAGCCTGACCTTGATGATGATTTGGGTCCATATAAGTGTCAACAGATAAGGCTAATTCAGCAGTGCACACTGTTTTAGTACATATCACTGTTTGCTAGATTCAAGGCAGAATCTGGCAAGCCGTTGTTTAACCGTCAACAGACATTAGTGTTAATTTGGAACTATGGTATCTCTTTTCTTTCTAAAACGGTATTATCGGTTGGTATTATCATTTACAAAATCATGGCTGGACTACATTTGTGTAGCCAAAGTAAATGGTTGTTGAGTCAAAACGAAAATCTGGCACAGCTATAGACGTGTCAGTGGTTTGGCATAACAGACAGTTGGTTTACAAGAATACTGTACCTCAATAACATTTTAGGGTGTCAAAATAAAAAGAAAGATGTTCACAGCCTACAGAGGTTTAAAAAATTAAATGTTATTATGTTTCCCTCTTCACTTCACTCATAACATTTTTGTGCGATGAACGTTATCCGGAATTGTATAGGTCTAAAATCAATCGGTTTATTGATTGTTAGATAATAGAAGGGTTCCTCAGGAAATATGGCATTTCACTGGAACCTTTCCCACATGAATGAAATTCAAAGCTTCTTACATCCAGCATAGGCAGCAGTCAATCATTTCACTATTTTCTGTTTGTTTTGGCGGATAACATACAACATGGTATGCCAGGTCCAGAGTACAGTTCTCAGAAATTATGAATAGTGGTGAAATACTTGGTCGTAGTGCACACTTGACTGTGCAGACACATGACCATCAACAAGATCATTTCAACAAGATCCTTCTATATTGCACCCTCTTGATAATGAAATATGTTCAGTACTGATAAGTCATAAATGACTCACTATTCAAGACACATAAGCAGGAAATGTCACATCTCTGTTAAGGGTCAGGGTATTGCAGTGATTCTACTATCACAATGAACAACTGTTGCTGGTAAAGTAAGTGTATCCTTCATATTTACAGTATATATGGTAATTGCATGTACTGTGTAGATTGAGCAATTCCTTAGCATACTGTATATTAGCCATCTCTGAGCCCTTAGTTAAACATCTACAGTGTCTATAGACACTGTAGATGTAGGTGGTTTTGACTTCTTTCAGAATTATTACTGGGGTGATGGGGCGGCAGGGGGGGTTTCATGAGCTGTTCTTTCCTGTAAAGGTCACAGGCTTATTTATCCAGAGCTGGTAATGTGAATCTACCGGGCATATTTACATCAGTAAAAAAAATAAATAAAGAGACCGAGCAAATTGCCAATGGTCAGTGCAGGGATAGGAAGGTCAACATCAGAAAAAGAGAGAAAGCGAGCGAGGGATAGTGAAAAGTGAAAAGGACAGAATAAGAGAGAGATATATTAATGAATGTTTTGTTTAGTTTTTTTGTTGTTGTTGTCATGTCAGAGAACCATTACTGTGTCCATTTTCCTCAAATTGTAAAATATTCAAGATTATGAAGGCCAAGTTCTTTTCATCGATGGGCCCAAACCCATCATATTTGATGAAGCAATGCAGATTTCTCTGCATTGCTCCCACAATAAATGCAGGAAATGTGGTTGAAAAATAAAGCAGTGTTTTGCAGAGGCAAACAAAAAAAGCATGCACTCTACATTGAAAGCAATTTGCTTTATATGAACATTTTAAAGCTATGTGGTCGAAAGAGTATTTATCTTGTGTGGCATTTTTACCATGTTGCTGTTTGTTCTTCTGGTTCCCTGCAGTAATGGTAGGCTGGGGAATAAGCAAGGGGTCAAAGAACCAAGTGTAAGCGTTAGCGTCTATTCATAGATGCAGCACTTCCTGCACAGTCCTTGATCTTGTTCTTATAATCTCTTTTTATGAGATGTACAGTATCAGTATCTCTGCAGAACTGCAGAACCATACCCATTACTAGAAAGCCACCAGACAGTACTGTAAAATATGCCCGGATGGATCTGTTGAAGGAAAACTCGATGACTTCTTCAGTATGTACTGTATTTACAGTATGTGCATTCACTAAATCCTCACTCCTTAATTAGTGTCTCTGCACTCACACTGGCAGCAATAGCCAATTACAAAGCCCCTGGAAGGTATCAGTATGGAAATCTATACAGTTTTTCTATTGTCTATTATAAGAATGAGAATGTATGATTCTATTTATTCTCAACCAATACTCCTCTTTCTGCTCTCCTCTTCATCTTTCTCCTTCAGATTTTGGCCAATGTTATTATTTTCATCTGTGGAAACATGGCGGGAGCATACCACAAACACCTGATGGAGCTGGCATTGAAGCAGACTTACCACGACACGTGCAACTGTATTAAGTCTCCCATTAAACTGGAGTTTGAGAAGAGACAACAGGTAGGGTGTCCAGTAAGACCAGGAGAGAGAGTGAACGAATACAGGAATTACGACAGTAGCTATTAGCCTAATTCATTTCTACATGGAGAGACTGGATGTTAGTTTTATAAGTTACAGTTGGCGTAAAAGAAGACAGACATGCCTGCCATGTAACAGATGTTATGTTGTGTTACGTATATATAGAATTCCTTTAATTCAAATTCCTTCTTCTTTCTACTGATGATTTTAAAATATCATCGAGGTGAAAACTGGAATTTGCCACTGACATTCAAAGTGACATGCACATTGCTTAGTATTAGCATGAATCGTTCATTTAGGAGATGGATGATCATCTTGTAAGTGATGTTGCAGTTCTACTAGCAATATGAATGAAGTTCATATTGCTAGTAAGCTGGTCTTAACTATATTTCAAAGGGCAATGTTACAGTATTGTGAGTGCATAGGCCTATTACGGTATGTGTAATCAAGTTGGTGCATAAATTTAAGAGGATATACTCTGCTCATTTATAAAGTCACGGATGTTTGTGCAGTCTGCAGTGGAGCTGCACAAAGCCAGCAGTCTTCTGGATCTCAGTACTGATTAGTGGGGCATTCTTTAAGGTGGGAGCGACATTAACATTAAGCCTTTTGGTCCAGCTTTTTATATTTTTTTTAACTAACTACAGGGCAGATTAAGACACCGAATAAAAGTGCAGCAGACAAAAGGGAACAGAAAGTTCCAACAAAATTAAAGACATGTCATGAGGTGAACAAGGGTGAGTTTGTCTTTCAGTGGCTGGTAATGGAATCATGAGCAGGGTGAAACACTGCATTGCTCATTACGCTGAGTCACTTTGACTCTGACCCTCCAATTAACCTCTAATCTGAAGTTGCAGTGGAAGCTAGCATGCTGAAAGCTTTTTTAATACTTAAACCATGCTTGGTTAACTATTAAGATCTTAACCCAGAGAAAACGTATGAGAATATTAATGGCCTGACTTGAAACCTATTGAAATGATGCATTGATGATGTCATATTTCTTTATATTATAATGTATTTTCCTAGATTTCTTGCTCTGTATGAATTAGGGGGGTGGACAATAATTATCATTTGTAATAATGTAGCAAATAATAGAATTACCAGTATTGCCATTTTTTTCTATAATCGAGTGTAACAGGAATTACTAGCACACTGCAGATGCTTTGCACAAAAGTAAATGATGATGATATTATGCTATAGTTTCTCATAGCTTGCCTTACATTTTACTTGCTTTATTCATGAGCACACAAAATGAGCAGCACATCTGCTCAGTAACTTGTCCTAATGACATCTGTTGGTCCTGTGATTGAGTTTATAGGAACCTTGCCAGGTTTGAAAAACATGCAAATACATATCCCACTCACTCACTATTCAAGATAATGATATACCCTTAGTGTAAATTATTTATTTGTTTACAGTACATCTATATTGCAAACATAGTTGGAGTTGTTACTTTTATTACAATTAGGTCATTTTTGCAGACACTTTTATCCAAAGCGACTTACAATTACACGCTGCTATTACATGAAGCAGATAGGGATTAGGCATCTTGCTCAAGGATGCTTACAGGTAGGCCAACTCTGGGGCTCAAACCAACGCCATTCTGGCTGGGAGTCAAACACTTTGACCACTAGACTATCCTGCCAATTTTTTTGTTCAGTGCTGTGTATCACCTGAAATCCTGTATTGATTCTACTAAACCAAGCAGTCCCTGTACAACTGTGTGTTGCATCTAATTAACACAAATTAACCAACAGCAGAGTGTCTCTGTGCACATACAGCTTTTGAGCTTCACTAAAGTGCAACCCAGCACTTGCACCAACATTTTAGTTCCCGTTGATCAGTTAAGGCGATGGAGTGCATTTACATATGTAAATAGGTTTTAAGACACTTCTTTTCATCCACTGTATTTTCCCAATCATTGATTCTATCGGAATTTCTCAAATCACGAAGAAAGAGTGCACTGGCTTGTCTTTCAAGAGAATTTGTGGTGCCGTAGTGGATTAACTGTGTCTCAGAGTGGTGGAAACAAAATTGTGCTCTCCGAAAATGCCAACCAACTGTTGGTGTTTCCCTTTACAGCCTCTCCTGTCTTAATTATTGTTTACTGTTTTCGTTTGTTTGAGTCTCCTCATTCATCTCCTCGCCTCTATTCCACCTCTCACCCCTAGGAGCGCCTCCTTCTGTCCCTGCTGCCCGCTCACATCGCCCGTGTGATGAAGGCCGAGATCATTCAGAGACTGCAGGGGCCAAACTTTGGCCAGATGGAAAACACAAACAACTTTCACAACCTCTACGTTCAGAGGCATACCAACGTCAGGTATGTGGCCAACCATGTGTGTCCTGTAAGAGCTTTGTAAGCAGGAGCAGGAGTGGCTAATCGCAAGAATCGGGGGAGAATTGTTTCCTGGTGGGTTGCCAGACCCAGTAATGGGGTTAAGCAAAGTATTTAATTGGCGCAACGTGGGCCCCTAGCACTGCCAAGCACATACACCCAGACACACAAACACACACACACACACACACACACACACACACACACTCTCTTAATGATGGAGGAGCGACACTAACGCGCCACTTTTAAGACTGTGGGAATCAGAAATATCTATGATTTACTAACTAGGGGTACTAACTAGAGTACAAATCCCAGGCCCCAAAACATGCCGCTTATCAGTGAACTCATTGATCTTTCTGATTACATTTAAATTTAAATGTATGTTGTATTGTCAAAAGACCAAGACTCCCAATGGGAATGGAACCTCAATGTGAGAGGGTGTGATAACAGCCACTAAACTAGTGAGGAATACTGTTGAGAAATACAGATACAGTATCACTACATAATTCATAGGTGTGTGTGTGAGTGCGTATGAAGTTAATGAAATCTCTCTTTTATTAAAACCATATGCTTAGCCGCTAAGGGAGCTATAAGGTACTTGTTATTAGATATTACAGGTCTGGCTGCAGGGCATTTGTTAAGTGTAATTCTCTCACCCACGTCGTTTCTGTTGTCGTTGTCTTGTATTCTTCATGTCCAGTATATTGTACGCTGATATCGTGGGCTTCACGCGGCTGGCCAGTGACTGCTCCCCTGGAGAGTTAGTACACATGCTGAATGAGCTGTTTGGAAAATTCGATCAAATTGCCAAGGTAAACACTTTATTATTGAACTTTAGCAGCCAATGATAATAGTGATTCACACATAAACGAATAGATTCACAAATAAACAGTCTAATGAAATACTAGAAAATAACTGGTTGATGCATACTCTAGGTATATTGATATTTCTAGTTCACACACCAATAATATTGTTAATATTACTTAGAGATCCCACCTCATTATTGCAAATGCTGTCTAGAGTGTTGATAGGACTTTTGTCTGCGTCTATACCCTTTGTTTGCAGGAAAATGAATGTATGCGGATCAAAATCCTGGGTGACTGTTATTACTGTGTGTCGGGCCTGCCGGAGTCATTACCCAATCATGCTAAAAATTGTGTCAAGATGGGTCTGGACATGTGCGAGGCCATTAAGTAAGTGACACATAAAAAAATGTGTCTTTCTTTCACAGCCATGAAAAAACTGGAGTATTCTGATTCTCATATTATATTTGGATACTGAGACATGTATTCCCTTTGCAGAGAATATACAACGCTGAATGTATACAATGCTGAAGCGTGTTCTATAGCCTCTTACAAATGTGCTTATGGCTTTACCTAACCAGCAACACCTCCGGGACTCTCAAGAGTCTTATTATACTGCTGGAAATCCTTGGTACTACTTCAGAATACAAAAAATATTGAGCTCTCGAGTTTCTGCCGCCAGGCACAGTGCAAATTAAATTGCATGTACTGTAACGTCTCACCCGGTAATGAGGATAATTACGTGCTCGCCATTAGTCCAAAGCAGAGTCTCTTTTTCTTTATCACAAATTTAGCTGCACCAAATGTCTTAAGTGAGACTGCATTAAATGGCTAGGCTGCAGCCCTCTGCTGCTTCCAGGCGTCAGCCACAAGGACAGGCGAGGTCACGGAGAAGGAGAGGGAGTGGGAATGCGAGGGAGACATTAAAGTGTAATTAATGAACTCAAAGAAAGGAAAAGAAAGAGAGAGAGAAAAGGATAAAAACAGGTAGGGTGTCCCTGGGGGGGGGGTTGAATCACTGGGGGGGGGGGGGGGGGTG
>JAODLI010008139.1:0-42041 GCA_027575585.1 Percopsis omiscomaycus | reverse complement strand
ACAACTAGTGGTCACACACACACACACACAGTCCGCACCCTGTGCGTGTGTGTGACTGCCATTAGGGGTTATTTGGTCACTTGCACAGCGTCAATCTGAGCTGTGCTCAGGCCAAAATAGCTATTTACTCATGTAGCCTACAGCGAGCAGCAATGGGGCACTCAATACGCTTCCTGGCGCTAAAAAAGACACATGCGACACTTACATGTCCACTGCAGTACCATCACATGGCTCTGTTGGTGGCGGGGGGCTCATAGAGAGAGCAGGGGTTTCCACGTGGAACATGGAAACCTACGTACAAGCAGTGAGGTCAGTTGGCAGTGACCTGGCAAATTCACACTGTAAATATGGCAAATCCATGCAATGTTTGAAGGCAATCCAGCAACCTGTCCTCTCTGGGACACTGTAAACATGCAAGCAAATTCCCACACAATTTAAAAAGATACCCAGCACCCAATTCTAGACCGAATAAATCAACTGTCATTATTAGAAATTCAGAAAATCTATGTCAGGAATTACTAAATAGTATGTTGCTGTCCACATTGCCCATGTGTTACACCAACATCAATCTGTTGCCAAAACACAGATGTAATAACAGAATGCTCAGATCAGATAACACACAGGAGAAAGAAAAATTTACCATTTCCCACTTCATACTGTCTGCAGAGAATTGCCTGAAGAGGTTTACAACCAGAATTCCGATATGTGATTACTTAAAAGAAAAGAAAAAGAGTAAAAAAGGAATGTTATTCTATTGCAGAATTAAGTGTTGGCTTGTTCCACCCCGTCACTAAGGGCAGGCAGCAAGGCAATGTGCTGGGAAAAGAGCTGAGGTAACGTGACAAGAAGCCACTATGCAAAGGGTCTGGAATCCACTGAGTAAAAATGACAAGCTACCAGTGGAAGCTACTGTACCATTCCACAGTCCATAAGATTTGTATATGTTTATAGAATAGGTTGCATTACTGCATATAGAATAGGTTGCATTACCACAATTTGTTTAGCTATGGCTAAGAAATGTTACAGGAAAAAGATCAAACCTTACAGTTTACCCATGAGCAAAAAGAAGAAAAAATAAATCAATCAGCCTGAAAGTACATCTTTATCGACTCCTGTTTATAGTTGTATTTTGTTGAATGTAATTGCAAAAACGACTGGTCAACAGTCTTAACACCCAGGAAAAGAACATAAGCTGATTCATTCACATTCACTATGTATTTTCAAAAAGAGTCAGTCAGGGCAGTCCGAGAGAGTACAGTAGAGTCGAGCCAAAGACGGAGTCAAGGTGAAAGCTTCATTAATTTCTCCTCACATTGGCCAAATAGCTTAGCCATCAGACATTAATTGCTTGTCGACTGCACAAGATGTGCTCTACCAAAGAGGCGGGCACTTAATTAACCCCTTTAAACATCAAACCAGGACAAGACAGGAAAATAGAGAAAGTGGGAGGGTTATGGCACTGGAATTTAGGTATTACATTTTGTTATAAAACAGTTTGTAAAAACCTAGAAGAGCCAAGTTAAGCATTTTAAAAAGATTGGACCCTGGCCTGCGGGTACTGAAAAGCGTCGGCAGCCAGTTGTCAAGAGGAGCAGAGCTGTGATGAAGGGGGAGAAAGGAGAAGGGGGACCCATTATCACAGTGTGAGCACCTTTAGGGAATTCTCTGCTTTAGCAAAAGGAGGAGCCTGGTGTAGTGTGCTGTTCCCTCTGGTGCAGCATGGAGGGCAGGCCGATATCCTGACAGAGGTTTCCATGGAGAGCACAGGTGTGCTTAAATCAACATAATCCTTTGTCAGGAGATGATAAATATTTTCTGACCACGCTTTGTTGCATTGAGCTACGTGGCCAAACGATCCTGCATAGCTTCATAACGCTCAGCCAGTGACATAACATATCTAATCCTGTGGATACAGCAGATCTATCCTAAATGGGGAAGCAAAAATCCGCAGCAGCAAAGTTCTACATGTTAACTGTTTCCACTCATTGATTCCGGCATGTGTCCGATGCATGACCTGCCGCGCTTCCAGTCCAATTAAAAGCAGTCAGGACCGCGGAGGTAGTCAATTCATACAGAGTTATTTGGACTGCGGTAAATCAGATAGTGTTGCATAACAGTGGGGCTATGCTAATGCATTGTCCGTGCCAGGGAGACAGCGTCCAAACCGAGATGCCGACGACCTGCGCTGCAGCGTTACTAGCACACACACAGACACTCTCACTCAGACTCAGGATACTGCAATTGTGGCACATCATCTTCGCAAGTCATGTCCACATAAAGCCAAGCTAATTTACATTAGCGGCCCTGGGCAGACTGCTTACAATACTCTTATTTCCATTAAAACACCCAAAATACAGAGAGAAGTCGCATCAGCAAGATGACAGGCTGTGCAGATTAACATGCAATTTATTGGGGCAGACAACATCAGACAGTTGTTCCAATAATTCCTCCGTTTCAGTCTTGCTTCCACGGATGTGGAGTGAAGTGGAATGCAATTAGCACACCCCTCTTATCCCCCTGGCTGGGAATAATCAGGACTTCACCTCCCCATAGTCCCAGAGGAAGAAAACATGCCGAGTGGAAACTGGAGCTCACTGTTATCCATTCATTTGCATTCATCATTACTTTGTTCATTATAGTCTCTTGGATGTGGGTGGTGAAGCCCTGCAGTTCAAGAAACACACACAAGTGCAAACAACAATAAAAACATGTAGCAAGTTTCTGTCTTATGAATAAAGGTGCAGGTGCATTTTCTAAAAATCATCCCCGGTGACATTATTGGTCAAAGGAAAAATGAGCACCACATAAACACCCAGCTTCTGGTCACCCCCACAGCCATTACAAAGAAAAGCATCCTTTTCGCCTACACACAGCACTGTGAGCATGACAAAGCATTTGTCCTGTCAATAATATAGTGTTAGCTAGCTAGCAAGGTTTTTGGGTCTACTTTTCAATCGTCCATTCCTCACTGCACACTCCAAGAGCTTGCATGGCTATAATTTGCAGGCGCATGCCTAGGGGCTGACATGCATTTCTACTGTAGCAAATCTGTAGCCGGGATATCCAGGAACACATCAATGGACGGCACAGGAAACAGGCAAGGAGAGAGGAAAGGCTGGGATAGCAGCCATGTTTGTTATTAGTCGGCCCTATCTGCCCTCTGCACCTGGAGCTAAATGGAAATGTTCGGTTGCTTTAATGTCATGTTACTGCAGCAAATGCTGCATGCAAAATCATTTATCAAGAGTATGTATTTAGAAACCTAGGTCAGGGTATGGGCTATTTTTTTTAACGTAGTTTACACATGCATATTATCTGAGCAGAATTAGTACTTTGAAAGAAACTATGTTTCATTTTTGTGTCTGAATGCACATACAAAGCCTATGTGGACACCTTTTTCCCATTTGAATCATTTTGTTCCCTATTGGCAAGAAAATACACATTGCCACATTCATTTATTCTTATGCTCTTGAAATAACCATATAGCCTAACACAGACGGCAGATGTAAATACTGTAGGAACACACGCACGCACACACAGCATCGAGTTCACCTGCCTCCTTTTAGGGTTTCAAATAATCCTGTCATCTGAACCCAGGAGAAGGAAATCATTGGTTCCCAGCAATCTCATTCCTGCCTCCAAGGATACAGCAGGAACTTGCAGGGTGGAAATAGATTCTCTGGTTCCACAGCAGAGGATGTGGAATCTTGGAGCAAAATGAAAAGGGATTTCTGGGTCGCAAAGCAGGAAAACAAACCAAGAGAGAGAAAAAGGCAAGGGAGCTTTCACCGTTTCATGGAACGCTCACTTCGTTTTCCTATTTAAGAGCATTTCCCTGGTTTGTTTGGAAAACATATGCAGGAATATAGACAGGCTGAACAGACCTGTCTGTGCATCTGTATAGGGCTCAGCCATGGCCAAGCCCCCATGCGTTCTATTCTGCTTCTCAGACTTCATCAGGAAGCACAACAGTAAGCCACTGTGGTTTCGCATGGGGGGGGGGGTATTTCCACAACGGCCCACATACGCTCTGCATGGGACATGGGCCGAGCCCTGTGTTTTGAGTCCTGTAATCGGTTCCAGAGCGAGCGTGTAGGCCCAACAGAGAAACAGACTAGCAACTGACAGACATGTAGAGACAGCACCAAGCACGTTGTGGCTGCGTTAGCAGAGATCGCCTGTAGCAACACATCAACATCAGAATCACAGATTTCATTGTGGAAAGCTTTTTCCATGCTTGTTTTTTCCTCTTTAAGTGGCTGTTTATCAAAGCATTTCTTTGCTGTCTTCAAATCTCTTTCCACTCCATTACTATTTTCAGCATTTGTTGGACTGAAAGGGGAATTACACCCTGTCTGATCTCTGCTGTGACTGTGGGTTTGGTTTGAGGGTTTGAGGGTTTTGAAGTTAAGCCGGAGAAACATCCCCATTCACAAAAAGGTTACTTTAGTTCATGCAAAAGCTACCACTCACCCTGCAACACAGCAAAGGCATAACATGTTTAAGAAACCTCTTGCACCTGTACTAAACCCAATACTAAACCGCCTTCACAGTAACTTAAGGGTCTTTCTCCTGTATAGACAATTTACAGTCAAAAGTGCCAGGGCGTTTTGTGGGGTCAAAATTCCCCACAACCCGGTAGTGGATGGGGTGGAACAAAAGAGACATTCTTTCTTTGTCTGTATATTTGCTCTGTCACAGCATATTGAAAGAGATTACATCAGCTCTACTGTGGCTTCCAAGCCCTCTGGATTGTTTCACTGGCTGGCATACAGTGGCCTGTCACACACAGACAAAGGCAGAACATTCCAACAGTTTAGTTAGAAATGCAGACCCGTACTCACACCTCACCAGTCAAACTCATCAACCCCTTCGGTCTGTGGAGTTCTGACACTAACAACAAAAAGTACCGGAGACCACATCCTTGTCATCAAGTCATCTGACTTCGGACTATGGTCTGACTAACATATGCCTGGCCCAATCACATACATCAAAACAGACTGAACTTCCCCATTGTGGACAGAAAAAAAATCCAGAATAAGATCACTACTTTTAGTCATTGTCATGGGTAATTGCCACTGAATTTCCTCTAGGGGATTTACAAAAGCCTATCAAATGTAGGCTAATCTTAGACAGAATATAAGCGTGAGGCGCATTTCATGGTCTATATATTCTGTATCGTCTATATAGCCAAGAACAAGCCCATGTGGTGACAGGCATTTGAGGCTCAACGAACAAGGACTAATAAGGACAGTTTTACTCCCAAAGCCCAGACATAGACTCTGTTAAGACTCTGGTTACCAGTCTACATATCATCAGAGGTTGGACTAAACTAAGCCTATATTGTAACATTGAACTGGATTAGTTTAAACACTTTTGGATGTTAACATTTGGGTGTTTCTAATTAACATCCGTAGACAGTAATTCAATGAAGAATGCTTGCTTGGGACTTAAGCATTAATAACTGTCTCAGAAACCTCCAGATTCATCAAAGACGTAAACAGTTACTTATATTTAATGAGAGCACCTTAGCATAATTACAGTGTACACATTCCAGAAAGGAACATTATAAAGCAGTACAACGCTACCCTTGCTGTTCTCTCCCATCGTTGTTCACACTATTCCCTTCCAACCAACAATTTATGCAGTCTATACTTCCAACCGACACAGAGAAAAACGGTAACATAAGGTTAGCTTAGCAACACCAAGCTGTCCTCTATTAATAATTATGGATGTCGGAAAGACAATCAAGATGGACAACATCTGTTAAAGCTTGATCAGATTAAAAGTCTTACAACAAGAGAGGGGGACCAGGTGGGCCTTTGACTAGTTAACAAGATAGGACTACCTGGTTCCAGCTTCAGGCTAAACAAGTCTCCCTCAGTGGTCATGTCATGTTGGGGGCTTATTGGGAGGTGGATGTCTACAAATGGACTGACAAAGAAAACAGAAAATAAATCCTGTTAACATATGCTACTGTGCTCTTGTTACTTATGTTTGTCTGCTACTGTTAGCTGGCACCAATATAATGTTCCTAAAAGAGCAGGTTGAGACATTTAATGTTAACCTTGAGTTGTTTTTTGTCTGTAGCATAAAGAATGGATGGCCCACTGCGGGCACTAGCATACTTTTCCCAGTAGCAATATAAAACTGCTGCATATGCTAGATTAATTCCAAGTAAGAAATCCCATCAGACAAGGAGGGAAGCAGTCCAGTGTGAATAATAGCTATGCCTTAGAACAAGCTACAATGTGAAAAGCAAAACTGGGGAAAGCTGAGATTAGACTGAATAGTAAAAAAAATGCTAGCGCAGCTGCAGCTATATGATCAGTCAAGCCTGCTGTAGGTCAGCTAAGCCTATCAAGAATGCTAAAAATCCATGATTCTGGCCCAAAAATAATCTTCAAAGCTTTCTGACTTCACCTGACTGATGTCTGTTAGGCTAATCATCAAATACTAGAGCAGGCCATTCAGGTAGATGGGAATCCACTTTTTCCCCTTATTAAATTATCAACATTTGCCACACTGGATATCTGTTCAACTAATCTCTGAACTCAAGTCTAAATTTGTTACTCACCCCCCAGTTTAGCCCAGCCTTTTATGTTCTATCAAGTTACAACCAACCACATTGTCTGTGTTCATATATCCTTTGTCTGTTTTTATATAACTATTCTAAACAGAAAAGGCTATCATAATACATAGACCTAACATAGAACAAGGTGGTTGAAAGTAGTCTTACTTTACTACTTTACTTAGCGTCTTATTTTGGTAAAAAACATAAAAAAGTTAGCCACCCAAAATGTGTTGTCGAGAAGACTGAAGACACCTCTAATACGATGGTGTAATTACCCCAACATGGTAAACAGCAAAAAAATACATTGGTTCTACTGGTCAGGATAACATACCGTACACAGCCACCATAAAATAAGCATAGGCTAATCGATTCAGACAGAATCATTCACTAAGATATTTAGGCAGGTGGATACCTATCGCGGGTGTATAGCCTACCGGTGTATATAAATCAAAGCAGTGAGTGACAGGAGAACAGGCGATAACAGAAAAACATAACACAACAGCCTAAGAATGGATCTACGACGTGTTCACATTCACATTGTAGAGACATTCATACGGTGGTCATGTGATGTGTAAGATGCCACCTGTGAATTGTCTCTCCAAACAGGACGTGGAACAATGCCTTGCCCTTGACAGAGGAGTACTGTAAGGAGCACATTTTGACAGCTCCACTGATGAGCGAAGAGAAACGTTTAACCAAATAAACGTGTTCCACGACGATCCTTCCCTATTATTTACCTGCAATGGTTGCGCAATAAAATCGTACAGATCCATATAATGCATCAATCTGCTTTGTCCTCCTCGGGCAGCGGGCAGATGTTTGACCATCTAGTGACCTTAACACCAGCACATGCCTAGAGCTCCTAACGTGCTTAGCACGATATTTCAAACTCACCTTACTCCCATCTGCTTCATGCGGGGAACGTCTCACAATACAGACCCCTTTCCTCCTTTTTGTTTAACTCAAGTTAAGGTATTAAGTCCAACACGTAAACGCACAGCAATCTTCATAAGGTTGACGGATGATCCAAGACAAAATGAAAAACGCACCAGCGTCTTAATCTGAGACGTAGCCTACCTAAGAAGTTTGATACAAAGTTATGGGTTTGCCTCGCTGCGCTATGCAGTTGCTGCTGGAGGGATGAGATCATTCCAGGCACCCTCCCTCTACATTGGAGTCTCGCGAGAAAAAAGCATACGTTACTGTGGTAACTGCGCTCACCTGTGGTGTGTGGTGTTTTCCGGAGGAGGCCGCTGGAATGCGCGCAATCTCTTCTAGAAGAAGAGTTTGTTGACAACATACAGTAAAAAATCCCGAGGGCCTCAGATGGAGATCGATTACAAAGATAAACCCACTCATGCAATAGATAATATCATTATGTTCTCTCTAACACAGGCCTATTTCGTACGAGGGAAATTAATGTCACCACCACACTAACTCCAAAACAGGAAGAAATAAAACATCTGAGGGTTAGACTCATACACAAATGTCGCCAGGGGACCAATAGCCAGAGTAATGACATTGGGGAATTACTCAACTGTATCATGTGGCTCTGTCATCCCCAGTCGTACATGTGACTGTGAGTGGGTTTGCCACTTATGTCTAGTGAATATCTGAACTACAAAGGGAAACCTAGATTAGGCAGTAGGCCCATGGCAGATCTGTATGCACAGGAAATGGCTTTACTGTACTGCAGGAAAAATACAAAAATATAGCTAACAATATGTCTTGAAGAAAGACTGTTCTATAGAAAAATAGCTGACAGTTTTCCCCAATCATGTTTTTTACTTGTCAAGCAGACTGAATTTTTTCATAGATTTATTTCAATGTTCAGACACTGAAATAAATCTATGAAAAAATGGAAAAGATTAAGCGCTGTGAAGTCTCTTGGCTACACTGTGACTATACATTCTTTCTCAACCTTTCATTATAAGCAAACAATACTGAAATAACCAATATCAATATGACAGGCCGGGGGGAGACGAATTTTATTCAAAAATGGAACAGTGCATTGTAAACGTCTAAGTCATTAAACGTTGATAATCCCATTCTTCCCTTTGAATAATGAAAACTATAGCACCATCTGCTGGCCAAATTGGCATTTAATTCGATTATTGTGTTTGAGGACGTTATTTAACATACATCCCAGCAGTAAAGTTTTAGACCTTAATAAGAGTAGTAGTCTCAATAATTTCCTCTGCATGAATCAGACTCAATTTTTTTTGAAACAGAACATATTTATTTGAAATTTAAACTATAGTTATCTCCTCCATCAACATAATTTGGTTTTTAGGAGTATATTGAATACAGCCCTCCACTGGTCTTAAGCAATTATAAAGGCATCAGATGATATTCCCACCATTTTTAAGAATATCACCTTCATTTAATAAGGCTTAAAAGGACGGATGGCAGTATAGCTTGTACTGTTACAGATAAGTCATTATGAGAATCTTAGCTCTTGGTTAGTTTCAACAGTCTTTGAATGTCAGGCTCTATGTTGATGGTGGGGAATGTCTTGCTGTATCTTTTGAAGGGTTCTCCCTCTGGCCCAATGACGAATTTCTCAAAGTTCCAAGAGATGTCTGACCTGCAGATGGGACTCCAAACCAGAAATTTGGGATCCTGCATGAGGGAATTGGGGTCGTCATCAGGGTAGGGGAGCTTATCTTTTAAATAGGCAAAGACCGGATGGGTGTTTGTTCCATTCACGTCACATTTCTGAAATATGGTGAAGCTGGGTTGAAAACCACCCCCCGGACGAACATGCTGCAGGGAACTTAGGATCTCTATATTGGAGCAGTTTTCCTGCAAAACATAAACATTTATCAGGACTGTTTTGTAAAAGTTGGGTTTTTCAAGATGTAAGATGTTCACCATTACTATGGCCAGGTCCATTCTATGTATCTATCAGGAAACAGGTCTCATATTGATAGTGGTGCACCCCTCTTCTCCATGCAATTAGTTAATTGATCTTTTATCCAAAGCGACCTAAAATGAGTACAATTACAAGTATTACAAGGAGCAGATAGGGCTTAGGCATCTTTCTCAATGACGCTTACAGGTAGGCCAACTTCAGGGCTTGACCCCATGACCTTCCGGCTGGGAGTCGAACACCCAGACCACTAGATTATACCGTCTCCTGGACCATACAGTTCCACTGACCTGGTAGCCAAACTGATTACAGGGAAACCCCAGGACCACCAGCCGATGGGGGAACTTGCTCTGAAGCTGGTTGAGCTCGCTGTAGTCCCGGGTGGTGGTACCTCAGAGCGAGGCCACATTCTCTATTAGGACCACGCGCCCCCTGAACACGTTGAAGTCGACCATCTCGCCCTCCAGCGTGGTAGCCTTCAGGTCATAGAAAGTCTTGGCGATAAACGTCATCGTGGCTCCTCTCCTTTGCACGCTCACGGCAGACAGGATCTCAGTGTGCGACTGAATCTAACCCCTGGTCACCTGACTGACTCAACACACAAGGGCTGCCTTCCATGGGTGTTGAATGTCTCTGCAGGAAACTGATATATGCCTGAGACACAATACACCGTACTCATGCAAGTTACACATAAGATTCCTATTACAGTTCGTAAACCGACAGACGTAAATTGAATCACAACGTAATCATTTAAATCTGCCTTAAGTGAATTATTTTTCCAAGACGAGTGCTTCAGGGTTTATTGTTGCAGTGTCAGAAAAAGTTAAACTTCACTTGTGATTCTGATACAGTGAGGAATTAAAATACGATGTAGTATAAAACTCAAAGTTTCTTACACCTTTCACCATTTTCAGAGTGCCAAGTGTAAAAAAAGACAAGATCGTTATACAATTCTGTTTCATGGTGGGCTATATCGGTTTCTCCGACATCAAACATTTACCATGTCATTACCCATCTTTGACAGCATGTGATGAATAATAAATGAATGCACTGTCTAATCACTCAATAGACCTGGGTTCACTCCAATTCCAAATATACAGTGACTCTGCAAATCCTAAATATCACATCTGTTTTATTTGTCAAACTGTATATGTTTTAACACTTTTTGAAATCCACTTTTATGAGCAATGCAATTGGACATTCTATTAAAATTGTAACTTTTGTTGCAGCTTAATATAATGTAAAATAATGTAGTCGGCATTTGCATGGTTAAACTGCAATAAAAAGCTGGCAAGTGCATTTCTAAATCATTCTCTATAATCATCTTAGAATCACAATCATTCTCTGCACTGAAAGAGGTCATCTTTCTTATATGTCTCCCGTGAGTGAATTAGTCCATAGTGAGAATGAATCAATGCCTGCATGCTGCATGTGTAAATATTTCGACTTTGCCCTCTTGCCTTGACTAAATTGTCAGATCCACACATTTTTAAGTGCCTGGATTGTGAGTGACACAATTAATGAATTAACCAAACCTAGAGCCAAGAAGTACAACACCAGGTAATTGTATATATTAAGTGTATTGTTCAAGAGAGAAAAAGTAACAAAAAGCTATTACTAAACTGTTTTAATTTAACCCACAAATGACCAAAACACACAAGGAGAAGACAGGTATCTAGGCAGATTCATCCAATAATAATACATTTCTCATTTACAAGAAACCTTGAGTATGTTAACATCAATGGGGTTGTGTGTATTTATTGACCAGAACTGAGAAAAGACGGGTCCCTGTAACACACAGACAATGCATGGTCCGTGTTCATGTGCGTGTGTGCACTGTCAATTTGTGTGCTTTGGATTCATAAACACACTATGGCAGCCCAACTTTTGCTAAAAGCAGTTCCTCTCAACTGAGGGATTTCATGGCGATCAAAGGCAAAATGCTGATCCTGCTCACGAATTATACATGTGAACAGCAAATATGGAAACCTGCCATAAAACAGGATGTATTATGAAATGACACAATAATACTAGATGTCACACACTACCCCTTTAAGTATATGAAAATAGGTGGGCTGTCGGCCATGGCATGTTGCACTACTGGTATTCTAACATGAACAGGCCCTCTGAGTTTTGTCTTTAGAGTCCTGCATGTCTTCTAAGAAAACCATGTCCAGATAGCTGTCTGAGGATCTCAGTGGGTTGGCTGCATCGTGAGCCTGCAGCACTACTTGTGCCAGACGAAGGAACGACTGGAATCAAGATGGAGGACAACAGCATACCATACATGATTATGCTCTAGGCTCACAAACCTTTATGGGATAGATATATACACATTTGTACAGTACTGGTGTATATTAAGTCCCACCTCATTGATGTTAATGTTGGCAGAAGCACTGGTTTCAAAGAACTCCAAACCATAAGTCTCTGCTAGCTACAAAATAAAGCCATTACACATAGCGTTAGAAAAGTATGTGAAGAGAAAGGTTTACTGCAGTTGTAGTTTCAGTTCTGTCACCATCAAGCGTTGACAAACCTTGCTTCCTTGTTCCTTTGATACCTGCCTCCTCAGTTCCTCGTCAGACTTGTTCCCCACCAGTATCCTCTGAACTTTGTCAGTGGCAAACTGCAAAAACAGAGATCAGAGGCTCTCACTGAGACTGGGAGCAGCTATTAAGGGAGGTTGAAGGATTCAAAGAACCAGTGAGCGCTAATGCAAATATAGAGTGAATCAATCAATGACTTGAATGGCAGTGATGCCACAACCATGTGTGCGATTCCTTGCAAAACATGGCAATTTATGAAATGCATGTTACGTAATATGTGGCCAAAGTTAATACTTTAAAATCATAACATTCAAGTCTTTCCAGTTTTGTGGTGTTGTCTGAAGGGACCTCAAAGGGCTGGAATAAGTTTAAAATCAGTCTAACATGACATTTAGTCAAAAGTCCTCTCTAGAATAAAACAAGCCAGTCAGATTTTCCACAGATGTGACATAATTTCGGTATTATAACCTCATATATATCCACCCACTCCTAGTCAGATAGCCAATCAAAGAAGGACATGTTAAAAACAAACAAACTAAAATCAGGTCCAACACCAACTAAACAGAATGTTCACCTCGAAGGGAAAAAAATCTGCCCAAAATGACTTGGAACGATATTTAATAAAATCGCTGAGCATGCATGCCAAATCACCTAAACGTGTGTCAAACAAATCAAAAGATGTGTTCATTTTCACCATTCATTTAAAACTAGCGAAGTCAGACATTTGGACCTCAATTCAGTTAAAATGAGTGCTCATATATAGGTGTGTTGGCCTCACCTCATCCACATCACTGGTCCACTTTGTTATGTGCTGAAAAGAGGACTGATCTGTGATGTCGTACATAAGGACGACGCCCTGAGGGAAAATCAAAAGGAAAATGGGACAAGGACAGATTCATGGGTATATCATCAGAAAGCATTAACCTTTATACCAACGTATGAAAGGTCATTTGTGATGCAAGTGTGGCGATATTACCTACCTGGGCTCGTCTATAATACTGTTTAGTAATGGTTTGGTAGCGTTCCTGACCAGCGGTGTCCCTGTAAGAAAAAACAGTCATCTTATGAGCACCTTATGAGCAATAGAATAAAACAGAGACATTAAATCATAGCACATTCCTACTTACCATATCTGTATTCGTACTCTGACGCCATCTATTTCCACTGTTTTCATTTTAAAATCAACTCCTATTAAAACAGACGACAGAAGAAAATATCAGGCCTATCAGGAGAGGCCTGGATGTAAAAGAAACCCTCCTTTTAAAGTTCCCTCCTCTCTGCAAATACTAATCAATTGCATCTATGTTTTTTGTATCGGCAGGAGTTATTAGTGAGTATTTGTGCTGCTAAATCCACTCCTAACAGTCAGTTAAATGCATGCATATTGTTGCATTAAAACATATTTTCTCCTCAAGGAAGGTTCAATTGCTGCACTACTTTTTTGTGTTGGTCTAACAATGCAGACTATGGAGCACAGAATTGTTAAAAGCTTTATAATTGTGCTTTATAAGTGTGCTTTATAATTTCACTATAAAAAAGGTCCTATATAGTTTGCTTTTGTGTGTAAACTATATATAGTCTATTCAAATGGTCTGGTGACAAAGAAAATGTCATCTTATTCACTAACACACCCTATAATAAAATAGATTGGGTTATGAGATTATTTCTCTCCAACCAGAGAAAAGGAAACACAAGTTTTTTGTAAACTACATTTCCAATTTACATTTAGTTTAAACCAAGGCCGGATTATTTATATATACAAAAAAATAATTGCGATTGGGTGTAAGTGCCCCCCCCCCAAAATCACAGTAGAGTCAACAAGGTGCCACCAATCATATAAGATCAAATTCGCAGTCAAAGCTCCACGTGAGCAACGGACTAAGGCTTATACCATTATTTCTGCCTGGGCAAATGTGTGACGGTGTGGTCGATTTAATATTGGCTATGTGGAACGGTTCTCTCTTTTAACTGGTTGCTCAGTTAGTGATGCCTGTAAAGTCGTGTATGTTCCGTGGAGAGCGAGACGCGGTTTATTTAACAGTAGTAGCCTACACTTTGTTGCTGATAGAAATTATGTTCAAAGACCATTTTACTAATCCGCCCTCCTGTGCTGTGTGGAACAAGCTCTGGGGCTCTGATCATTAAGCTGTTGAAAAGGTTGCTTCGAAAGGTCGTTATTGAGCTTGCCTTACTTGGTATGTGTGCAATGACGTTTTTAGACAATCTGTAATGGCCTTTCATGTAGTCCTCATACATTTATGATAGAAATAATGACGATTAGCATGACGTGTTGTTTTGGAATGTGAGCATCAGTGTAAGGACTATATGGCATTTGTAGGCCCATGTCCTGGTGTCAGGTTTTTTGGTTGGGTCTCGCATTTTTCTTTAGTTTGTGTGGTGAGTATTTACTTTTAGCTGTAAGTTCATGTACATCTATGGCCTTTATAGCAATAAGTTACATTTCGCTTAACTTGCAGGACTAAAATCAAAACGAATTAATAAAAAAATGAATAAAATCACATTCGTAGCCTACCAAAAACGCACCCTTATTTTTCTAAGAATTTATGAAAAACCAATGCGCTACATCAATCAACGCACGATTGTAAGGAAGACAAAACATGATTACAGCAAACCGCTTTTACCTACAGCTTACACCCAGATCTGATCTCATGACTGACTACATGTTCTGGTGACTTGTCAGGCTGTTTTATTTGGTGACTTGTATTGATATTTTCAAAATATCTTAAACACATTATTTTAATTGTGGAGACATTTCTAAAATAGGTTTTATTCTTTGGAGCAAGGACGTTTCTTCTACGCCTTTGCCTGTCTAATGATTTTAAAATATTTTAGAGGAAATTTCCTTAGGACTAATAGGATAATTTTAGGTTATGAAAAAATACTCTCTTTTGGTTATTTTTATGTTTGCTTGTATGAACAACTGTTTATCCTAAACTCCAAGAAAGCTTTGCATCGCTCAGCAACTTACCTATTGTAGAAATATGTGTCTGGTGAAATTCACTCTCCGTGAACTTGCGCATTAAAGACGTTTTTCCAACCCCTGAATCTCCTAAAAGCAGTAGTCTAAGCAAAACATCGTACTGTTTAGCCATGGCTAACTACTACATGTAAGAGAAAGCATGACTTTTCCATGTGACTGTGGCCACTTCAATCGCGTATGTATAGATCTCGATAAACATTCTAGTATTATACTACAAAACAAATAATACTTCCGGTAAAATGTCTGAATAAAACCCTTTCATGACGAATGAGTTATTTTTTAAACGCAGTGAGAACATTGGAGGAATAGCGTGTTAAAATACAAAATTAAATATTTTCGTTGGTTTAAACGTTCTACATGACACACGTAGCCTACTTTCAATGAAATATATAAATAGCGCTTTTATTGTGAAATAAAAAAAGATTCCGGATCGGTGCAGCTACAATGTACGCACATTGATGTTTATGGTCCGGCATAAAGACCGTAGGATAATACTGTATGAGTTGTAAACTGTGCACACTTAGCAACAATATCAAATTCACTTGCCAAAAGGATAAAATAATTTTATTTATAGTCTCATAGTAAAGGTATGCCTCAACTTGCAAGACAATTGTTGGCTGTATGTACAACATACCTGTAATTTCCATGGAATGGAATAAACAAATAGTGATTTGTGTAGGCTACACACTTATCTCTTCAAAAATAAAACAAAATTGAACATTCCCAGTACAGGCAAATTGAATGAAATTCATTAAAGGGTATACAGTGTTAAGTACTACTGATATGGAGTTTTGCAATTAACAAAAAATAAAAAGGTCACAACCTTTTAACTGCATTTTATGACATTCAGATTCCATTTGGGGATCCTTTTTAATATCCATATCTTTAGAATAAAAATAGAAGAAAACAAGTAGTTGAACTGGTTAAGTGAAAAATATTCTAAGATGAGAAGTAAATATTGTTCATCTACCTGTCTCCACTGAAATATTTCAAGCCGAACAACAAAGTACAATATGGTATAAATCTATTTTATCATATCACTTTAAATATAGGCATTCATTTGATTACACAAACATTTAAAAGACAAAAAACTTCAGCCATCTAGGAGGGTTGCATCTTGCACACTTTTTTTCCCCAAAGCAAATTCACATTCTTTTCTGGAAAAAAAAAGTACAAATATTAAAAGGGTAATCTATTCCTAAGGATAAATTCACAAAGTTCTGAAACAAAACTCTCCAACATGTTTTCAGGTTTAAAAGGAAAATCACTGTTTGTTGTAGCTTTACACCTTGTGATCTCCACACTGGATTATAAATTGTTATATGAGGTTCTTAAAGCATTAAGTTCCTTCAAAACTGCAGAGCTGCCTCACTTTGGGGGTTTTGGGAGTTGTTTCTGCACCACAATAGGAGTGACAGGGTATTGGCCAAAAAAGAGGAACGGTAGAAGCAATTTATACACAATAGCACCTCATTCACGCAGATTCCACCTTGTCTCCTGGACTGGCGTAGGAAGGCTGGATCGAGTGTGGACAGGAAGGAGGAATGGGGGCTGGTGAACAAGATAGTCTCTGGTGGGAAAGCTGGGGCCCCAGTCTAGCTGGGCTCAACACGCCGCTTCTTTTTGTCTGGAAGCTCCTCTGGCTCCGATTCAGAGCTGGAGTCAGAGCCGCCATCGAAGGCGGACACAGCGCCTCCCTTGCGGTTGGTGTACAAGCTGCTATCCGAAGAGTAGTTGGCCTGAAGCTGGTTGTTCCCCTTAGCCTTCTCCAGTGCGCGAACTGCAATCGCATCCACAAGACAGGGAGGCCAATAAGATCACAAAATACGTGCAACTCTCACCACATCACTCCCCTCCCCACATGAAGCTGTTCACAGCAGTTCTGCCAGGAATGGATCAGGCATGCCAAACAAAAGCAGCTGACTACACTGGATGTTGTGTGCCCATCACAAGCCAATTCTCACAAGGTGGTCTATTCCAAGTACTCCTACACTCACTCTTCCTGCTCACATTGGTCCAGGTGAAGCTACCCCCCCCTCGACACACACACACACACAGCAAGCCCTCTAGCCAGTCAGCTGTTGCATGTGAAGATACCACACCTTCTTAAATGTGTTAAATTATCCAGAGCACAGCCATTGCACCAAAATTGCTCCACTTACCCTGTTGTTCCAGCAGTGCATTCTGTTTCTTTAGGTCATCGATGTCCTGCTGGTGGGTATGATTTTTTCGTCTCATGTACTGTATGTACTCTGTGGCTTTGTCAAGAATCTGTGCTCTGGAAGCCTGTTTGACCGAACTCTGTCAGCAAAAATTACACAAGTAAGCCATTGGCCAAAGTTGCATCGTCCATATTACAGTACAGTACATTAAAACCAATGTTAAACTGAGATCTATTAATCAAGTTACAAGTAGGTCATTTAACAGACGCTTTTATCCAAAGCTATTTACAATTACATGCTGCTATTACATGGATAAGATAGGGGTTAGGCATCTTGCTCAAGGATGCTTACAGGTAGGCCAACTCTGGGGCTTGAACCCACAGCCTTCAGGCTGGGAGTCCAACACCTAGACCACTAGACTAGCCTGCCCCCTAATCAATCATATTAGCTAATCAGTCATACTTATGGATACAAACAATAGTTTTGCCTTCGGTTCAATTACAGTTACAAATATTGTAAAATAAATGCACCTTTAGTTGTGTCTTCATGTAGGTAAACAAACTTTGGTAAAAGGTTTGGAATGTGGAAAAGGAATACTTAGGGTGTTTTCACACAGCTTGTCAAGTGGACTCGGAGCATGACTCCACAATATTTCTGAGCATATGTGAACAAACCAAACAAACTCAGATCCCCCCCCCCTACAACAAACAGGACGAAGACAACCTCAGGAGGTGGTCCGAGTTCAGATTGTTGCTCGCTTCCGGATCCGATTGATTTGTGCATTGTGAACACAAAGCGGCCTTTGTGTTTTGATCTCAGAACTAAAGATGACCAGAAAGAGAGCCAAGTTCTCTTTAGTCCACTTACATTGTGAGCCGAGTATATTTGCAGCTGGTCCACTTTTGACTTAAAGAGATCTATTTGTGAAAACACCCTTAATCTTCTCACCTTTTCCCCTTGTAATGCAGGAACAGAGTCTCGTAAACTGTGAAAGCTGTCTTTAATGTGGTCCCTGCGTTTGCGCTCAAGCGCATTATGGTGCGCCCGCTTGTCTGCCTGCAAATGTCGCAGAGTCATATTAACAAATTTAAAATGTAGAAAAATAATATGCAGGAAAAATAATATATCCATAACTTTATAAAAAACACTGGTCAACCATTACAACTTTTTTTAAATGTACAGAGAGTTGCTTCTAGGATGTAGGTTGTATTCTTTCTTTGGGTAAAAGATCATATTGGGGTATGAAGTTAAAAAGCCTCATGATCCTATCACAACCTACTTGAGGATTCATCAGGGTGTGACATTAGTTTAATAATGCGATGCTGGTACATTTTGACAGAGGACTGCCTTAAAACAATCTCAAACATTTTGTGTACCAGGCTTGACTTGTGGATAGCCTCCCAGGGCAGCAACAGCTAACAGAGTTAGCAACGATTAGCTTAAGGAATGTACAGTGTAATGTAAGTAAAGAATCTATCTATCTATCTATCCTACCTTCCTCGTCTTCTGTAGCTAGATGCTGCAGGGTGCGCTTTGTATTTTATCATGTATTTTGAAATGTCAAGGTTTTTCACCCCATAACTGCTGAACTCTGTGCGGTGAATGCTTGGTCACATTCTACACTTGTTCATGTAAACATAAGATAAGTGAGAGATAGATAGGCCTAATATACCAGCCAATAAGTAATATGTTGGCATATAAATTATTGAGAATTAGGAAGGCGAGCAATAATATAAGCACTGGATAATTAGTAATATCAAGCATGATCAAATGGGGCAGGGAAATGCCTTTCACTATATACCGATACAGTAAATTGCATGATGCTTCCATACTCACACTCATTGTTAGGCATGACACCCAAAACATCTAAAAGCATAGTTGGACAGCATTCTGAGCAAGAGAAACTATGCAAATCCATTACGTTGTATTTTGAATTTTGTCAACATTGACCAGAGTACTTGCAATATCAAAAGCAAAATAACAATGTCTGTTTGTTGACATCTCTCGTCAAAAACATTAAGAGATTGCCAAAAACGCCACAGGTGGGAAATGAAAGAAATAAAGAGACTATAATAGAGGCTATAAATTAATTTTAGCAGCATAACGGATTTTTTTATTTTTTATTCTACGGATCCAAAAATCTGTCTAGGGATAAGGGCTTCACGGATCCCTGGTTAAAGACCCTTGATTCGATTACAGCTGCAGAAAAAAACCTTATCGAGTCTAGCCATGTAGGTAACGTTGTGATATACTGATTTTGTGACTAATCGTTAGGAATACATGTTATAGCATAAACTCAATTTAATCAGAGTTAATACTTAAATCGCCAAATCGGTTTACAAAACGTACCTACTGGGCTAAAATTATTAATGCTGCAATGCTAATGTTACGGGCCTCAATTGTGTCAAAGCACTGAGCTCATTTAGATATGTTTACTTTAGTGTGTACGGTAGCGTCTGTATTCAATCTAGAAAATTCTAGCGATCTGGGAAAAGACCATGGTGTCCACTTTTAAGATTTTCAAAGGTATGTTAACAAATTAACCCACCGAGCTAATTTAGCCAGCTATCATGGACTGACAAAAACGTGAAAACAGGTTTACTGTATAGCTAAAATTAGCTGGCTAGCTATTGGCATTTATAAATAAACAACATACATCACTGTCAACTTCGATGTCATCGTTGTCACTCATTCTTCGGTGAAGGATAAGTTGAGATAAACGGAACAATTGTCAACTAAAGGACAGCGACGACAAATAATAAAAAAAATATCACAAAATGTAGCTGCTACAGTGGGGACATGACGGTGAGCGGATTCTCTACACGTGATTCGCCTACACATGGACAGGAAAACATTCACCACGCATGCGTAAAACAAGGTTTTGTGGGTAATGGCTGTAATTCCACCCCCTGCAGTTACCTGTTCTTAGAGACAGCTCTCTTCAGAGAGACAACTGTCTTCAGTCTAAAAGGTGCCGCAGGATATGAACAGGGAGAATACAGGCTTTTATTTACATATTTAATTCGGAGCGAGCCATGCTGTGTCTCCTACGAAAATAAATTATGTGAAACTAGGGCTAGATTTTACCTTGGCGTCAAGGAGTTTTTTTTATTGTTTCATAGTTATTTTTTATTGTTGTAATTTGTCATTTATTGTTTTGTTTTGTTATTTTGTTTTCGTTTTTTATTGGTTTCGCAGTCAGGGGTTGCTTTGCTGTAGGGTTAGGTTTCTTGCTCAAAGATATGAGGTAGGGGATCAAACATGCAATCTTTACTGTGAGAAACAACCTCTCTGACCACTTGGCATTGTCACATTGCCAAGTGTTGTGTATGTGGAATCTAATGTCCCTTGATTCCTTGACTGTCTATGATAGATATGTCACATATTTGTATTGTAAGCCCTTCATTGTAGATAGTTATCACAATTCTGTCATGAGAAAGTCTGCAGACCAGCTATAATGATAAAAGCTTAGTGTCAGGCTAAAATAACTAGGCATCTCTCCCTTTTTTTCTTCCTTTAAAGCATATTATGAAGCCAGATGGTGGCGCAGCTAGTTTTCATCATTAAAATATGTCATCAGCACTCCCATGACATATTTCAAGCACAAACATAACATTTTCTCGGTGATCAGTTATATCCCAAAGTATAGATCATATAATTGGCAAAAAAATCAATTCCATATAGTCAAGTCAACTAGGAATAACTGCTTTGGAATGAAATATACTGTATGTGATATGTAGTGAGTGTGGTGGCTGAGCCTAATCACGAGTCAGCCTTTGAGGAGCTGAAACATCTTAAGTGTGGACTTTTTACAACAGCTTGCCTGACTCCAGCTGATTGTTAAAAAGACTTTGCATACAGTTCACTGATTTTCTGTTTGTGCAAGTGAATAGAAGGCCTCATCAGGGCCACAAAAACAATTCACATTCTGGACACATAATTGAGCCCACTGAAGCAAAACAGGGCTTTCCCACTGTGCACCCTGCAAAAAACAGGTGGTTTGAAAAACTACTAATAGAATATAATATATATCAAAGGATGTAAACCTCAAATGAGTTTCAGCGGTAATAGTTTCCCTACTGAATCTCTCTGTCTCTCTAAAACATCTGAAACAATATTGTGCAAAAGTTTATCCTCTACCATGTGATTACGTTCCCATGTGATGCGGGGGTTTGAGGCAGAAATAAAAAGGGGTGAAAGAGAAGAATGTGAGGAGGGGTGGGGAGATGTTTTTTAGAGGGACTCAAGGGACTGAAAGCAACAGGCAGGATCACAGATTCAAGCAGCAGTGGCGCATATTGGTAAGGTAAGAAAATATCTGTCTCACTGTTAGTGATAATAATACATGTCAATGTTTTAAATGGGGCCCGGGACGGGTGGTTTTGGTGGGTGATTCCCAACCAAGCTGTCGTGGGTTTGATCCCAAAAATGCCTGACCTTCCAATAAGCATCCTTTAAGCTCCTTAATATTTGTAACTGTACTCATTGTAAGTCGTTTCCTAGCATCTCCTAATTGTTGTACATTTAGCGTTGATGACTTTTGCATGTCAAAATGCAATTCTATTCAAATCAATCAAAGACAAATGTACTTCTGGAGTTTTCATACAGTATGCATGACATATTTCTGCTGTTGAGAGTTTTTTTTATCATATCCACACAAAAAACTGAATATACTGTATTCTGGATAAGACTAAAACATGTCTCAAATTAAATAACTTTCCACAAATATTGACCTCTTTTAAGGTCAATATTTGTGCTGTTTATGGCTGTGTATTTTTTTCCTCAATGCCAATGCCACTGGCATGGGGCCACTGGCAGGGCAAGGGGCTCTACCAGTGCCTACCAAGGAAACTAGGAAGAAAATATAAGCCATGATAAACAAACCACTGCTTTTACCATTAATTAATCAGTGATTTCAGAGAAATTAGTTGAATCCCACTATTACAGAACGAATGGTGAATTTTTTACTTGATTGATACAACTGATAATTTCTTAATTATTGTATTTGTCAGTTAATTGCCCCCTCCCCCTAGCTTTGATATGATGTGCCTTACTTGGAATTCCTTTATCTCCACTGAGGTATTTCTTTTTACATTGCTCTCTACATTAGGGTAAAGCCAAATGGTAAACAGAAAGCTTGGGGATTGCAGCTATACCATGAACCTGACAGAAGAATTTGCCACAGAAATGTATAGCCTTTATAATGGTTGTAACGCCTCACTCAATGGGAGCACAGGTTACCAAAACCTATTCTCCCCCACTATGGACAAAGCCATTAACGGTTTCACCGTAATCATCCTTTTTATCACCATGGTGTCCCTTGGCTGTACCATGGAACTCTCCAAGATCAAGTCTCACATCGTCAAGCCAAAAGGAGTTGCCATCGCAGTAGTGGCACAGTTTGGTATTATGCCCCTGACTTCTTTCTTCCTGGCCAAAGCCTTCCAACTGGGGCCCATGGAGGTTGTGACTGTGTTGATTTCTGGTTGTTGTCCAGGGGGAAACTTGTCCAACATTTTCTCTCTAGCCCTGAAGGGGGACATGAACCTAAGGTAAAGCCCTCTTTGGATATTTAGAGAATCTTAAGTACCTGTATTTTGTCTGTCTGTCAAAACAAACTCAAAAGGTAAACACTATTGGTCTTGAAGCCTATACACATGCCAGTGGTTATGCAATGATATAGACGGTAGCCTGGCATGAAACTGGGCTGCCATTTGATGTCCATTCCTTCCCTTTGTCTAATTTATTTGTAGCATAGTGATGACCACCTTCTCAACAGTCATAGCGCTGGGCATGATGCCTCTTCTGCTGCTTCTCTACACCCAAGGCTTCGACAGCGTGCAGAGTGCAGTACCCTACACTGGCATCATCATTGCTCTAATCATGACCCTGGCACCTTGTGGCATTGGCATTGCGATCAACCACCACAAACCAAATTATTCACCAATCATAATCAAAGTGAGTGATTAATGTCAAGAACCAACGTGTCCCTTTTTATTTCTGTTTTCAACTTCAAGTACTTTTTTTAGGAAGAAAAGTTCATTTCTATGATATGCCTTTACTCAAAGTACCCTCTCGACAGGTTGGTCTCAGCATCTGTCTCATTTCCTCTGTGGCAGTTGGAATCATGTCTGGCATGACTTTAGGTGGAACCGTGTGGATTGTTCTCTCTCCTCAACTCATGGCTGTGGCTGCATTAATGCCACTGGCTGGGTACACACTTGGATACGTCATGTCTACACTCTTCAAAGTCAGCCACAAGTAAGTAAAATTATACAATCCACAAACAAAATGGTTATTTATGACTATCTAGATAGAGTAGAATGTTTCATAACAGCTGATAAAAATGGTTCTAAATCCCACAGATGCAGGCGGACCATCTCCATGGAAACAGGCTGTCAGAACATCCAGCTGTGTGCCACCATCTTGAAGGTGGCCTTTTCCCCTCAGGTCATCGGACCCCTGTATCTTTTCCCCCTGATCTACATCGTATTTCAGGGAGGCGAGGCCCTGCTTTTCATCCTGCTCTTCAGATGTTATGAAATGCTGAAGCCACCAGCTGAGGGTAAATGTCACAGCTGAACGCCTTGTAGCGCATAAGGGCAGGTGGTGGGTTCGTAAGAGCACTGTTTCCACACATTGTTACCTCGTGTGATTTAAATGCAGAAAACACATTACACTAAGACAATGTTATCACTCTATTGCACAGATAAAACAGCGTACAAGGCAGTTCATGTCTGTACAGTGGAGAAAGTTAAAGTCCCAGGGTTACAGGAGAGTGTGGAACCAGTCCAAACGGAGAGGACATCGGCAATTACGATACAACATTAAAGACAACAGCAAAGAGGTGTCAAAACTATTTAATGGAAGGTTGGATGTATTGGGGTTTTCATTTACTATGTAGCAAAAAAAAGATAGCAAAACATTAGTTGTGACTATAACGAGCTAACTTACATTTCAATAACTAAATGGCAATCCCACAAAAGAACACTATTCACAGTTGTCATTGATTTTCTTTGTAAACTGATTTATATTTATAACGTTTTATAATAAAATGTGTCCAAAACTGATTGCAAAATTTTATCTGTAAGATATTTTTATTCATCTTTGTGATAATCCTGAAAATCCCCTGCAGTGAGCATTGCAATGCCATCTAGTGGGCAAAATGTGTAAAACTCCTGTAACAATGAACACAAATGCAATTTGCACACCTCAAATAATATTTTAATCAAAATTAGCACATGGAATATACAGAGTAAAATTAAATACTTTTATTTTGTACAAATATTCAAATTACTAAAAATATCCCATTGGTCAGCCCAAAAGGACATTTATTGTAAAGTCAAACAATTTCAATATTGATATTACACTAAGATATACAATAACTAATGTTTTTTTGTCCAATTTACTTTCATCATAATGTGTGACACTACAGTGTCATACATTATATGCCTGCAGTAGTATTCAAATAAAGCAAAGTGATAAGATCTTTTTCAAAACTGTTCCAAGAATTAAGGAAGCATTCAAAAGGAACCTTGGCCGATCAACAGCGATTTGGACATAAAATTAAATACTCAATTTAGTTTTCCTGTGTAGACTTCATTAATAGTAGGATCTAGAAGCAGCCTGAATAAATTAAATGTACAATATTTTCAAGTGTACAAGGTGGGTGTCTGACAAAAGCCACGCAATACCACTAAGCTGTGGAGGCAGTTAACTGACATTCATTATTAAAGTTCCAATGAAAACTGTTGCAGATGCTTGTGCATAGAAGCGAGAAGCTAAGGCCATTGGGGCAAGGGCTAAGGATATAAACAGGAGAATAAATACCTGCGCTGGAGAGGCTAGATGGGTTTGGTGTGATAATGAAAGCAGGCTGGAAACTGGAAAGTGAGGAGAGGAATTACGTGCCCAGTAAATCACGAACCACAGTCAACTGATGTGTGAACAGCATACTTTCAAAGCGATGTGTAGTGTGGAGAGAACAACACCCGAAAGAGGGATTCATTCTTTTTGATCACAAAAGAAGTCCAATAATGGTGAGAGAGTGGGCATGGCTTCAGAGACAAGTTAGGTTGCCTGGCCTTCATGCATCATTCCTAAAGTGAATCTTAAATAATTTAATATAAAAGACAAAAACATAGAGTTGACAAGACATTGTGATGAGATGATTAGTTCCCAAAATTAGTTTGCAGCTTTATCCATTAAATCACATTCTCTTACAGGGCTGTTCATTCTTTACCTCTTCAGCTTCCAAGCTAACCTGGGCCAGACAACATAATTAACAGTTCCTATACAAACTAAGAATGTATGTACACGCAAATCTCCTCCCTGGCCTCCTTTGGTGGACGGTGAAGGGGGCTGTTCTGAGGGGCCAACAGCTTGACTCTGTGCCTCATTATTTGGCTAGTCTGCATTGAGAGGTGCTGTAGCGGCACACTTTCCCCCGGCCTCTTGCTTAATGCTACAGCAACGCTGGTCTCTGGTTCTTCTTAAGGGGCTGCAGCACTTCAGGCCTCCTTTAACAAAGGCATATCTGGAGAAACCAAACAAAGCACATGGATGATCTAAACAGGAGCAATGTTGCACCGTGAAGAAGAGGGAATAGTATGTATGAAGAGAGCCTTACCGTCAGAGTAGTCCATCTCAGAATCCAGGAGGGGCAGGCTGGGTTGGTCGCTGCCTGCGGAGGGCCTCCTTTGTGAGGGCGGAGGAGCTGCGGCTCCAGCCTGCTCCAGGGCCCAGCATGAGGACGAGGGCGAAGGCGAGGATGAAGACGATGGGGGTGCAGGGTGGACCACAGCCATCTCTGAATGCTGGTGGGTGAGCGATGAGGGCCTGGAGGTCCCAGCCTCCAGCCCTGTGTTGTGCTGTCCCTCTGACAGTACTATCTGGACCCGGGACTCAGAACCCAGAGTCCTAGTGGAGGTTCCACCCCCACTCACAGCCTCCTCGTAGGAGGGCAGAGTCACCTGGACCCCCTCCACCATGATAGACACATGCTGGCCTGACACTCCCTGCTCCCGCCTGGGTGTACAGTGGACGAACAAACTTAGCACCTGTGTCAGTTTTAAGTCCAATATCCCTATACACCGATGAGCCAAAACATTATGTATACCTGGGTGGCCTGTCATCTGGTAGTGATCATGTGGCCCTTGTCAAATTAGCTTTACACCTGCCCATTTCTCCCACAGCCAACACGTTGACTACGAGAACAGACTTGTCACTTACCGACTAATATATCCCAGACCTCAACATGCGCAGTTGTTACGAGATAATCAACGTTAATCGCTTCTTCTGTGGGCGGTCCTAATGTTTTGGCTCATCTGCGTATATTACACTAGCAAACACGTGATGACTGTACTTACCGGTGGAAGGACTTGAGTTTTGGTTGTAGCAGCACAAACAGCACCACTAGCAGCAGTATCAGGGCCACTGAGCTGGCTGTTGACGCCACTATGGACAAGGTGGGCATTCCCAATGGCAGAGCTGGATCTCGGTCTGTGCGATCGATATGGACACATTAAACACATTAAATTCGTTTCGTCCAGCATTTGTTGCCACTCCAAACGCGCCAGCTTATTTGCCTGTACCTTGATCCAGCAGGCAGCTGATCTGCATGGGGCTGTCCCATTCCCCATCTTGACAGGTCAGATATTTGTAGTCTCCCTTCAGAATGTAGCCTTCGTCGCAGAAGTACTCGATCACAGTGCCATGGGAGAGCCTTCGGCATGGAGAAGGGTGGCAGATGTAGCCACCGTTCTCAGGCTCATACGGGGGCAGGCATACTGTCATACACATCCAGAATAAAACAATTTAATCCATAAATCCTGAATATGCCTGGCGGGAGGCATTGACATGGTTACATGGAGCGCGAGATAGTGACTTTTATACTTCAACTTCCTCAACAAGAGATTGCAGTTGCATCTCGTGACAGGACTGGCCACTAATCTGCCAAGTTATCCTAAGCAGTTACACACACACACACACACACACACACACGAGGCCTGTCTTTACCATCACTGCGTATGCAGCGTGGGGGCTCAGAGGACCAGTGTCCCAGCGGCGTGCAGGTGAGGATGCTGGGTCCGTCCGTCAGGTAACCTGAATCACACCTATACTGCAGCACTGTGCCCACAGGGAAGGAGCCCCTATTGGTTTCTGTCAGATTTGTGGAGCCATGCTGTACCATGAAAGGCCTCGCACAGCCTGAAACAGAGAGGAAGTGATTTGTACACGAGTTATGAAATTGACACGTTATCATGTCATCAAACAAGCATTTGACGTAATAGCACAAATGCTAATCACTGTAAGAGGTACAATATTTTTAAGGGGGCACAAAATGTTTAGGTACCCTTTTGGGGTATGTTTTGCATTATGCCCCAGCGATGTGTGACCAACCTTGGCTGACACAGCGTGTCTGCTGGGGACCATCCCATTGCCCGTTCTGACAGGTCAGATATTTGTAGTCTCCCTTCAGAACGAAGTCCTCATCACAGAAGAACTCTATCTCAGTGCCATGGGAAAACCTTCTGCAAGGGGATGGGTGGCAGGTGTAGCCCCCATTCTCCGGCTCGGATGGGGGTACACACGCTGATGGCGAAAAGGGAAACATCAATACGTTAACATAAGGATGATGATTCATAGCGTTGCATTGAACATGAACTGTGGATAAAAATGGATAAATACCTAACACAGATGGATAGTGCTGTGCAACTGTTATGTCATGACAGACATCAGAAGGAACCAATCAGAATATTACAATAGGATTTGGACAAATATTATAAAAGAATAAATAGAAAAACACTGCACTTCATAAGGTCTGACTCAACACCACAGCTTGGTTGCCGTCTAGGGAACCTACTGTCAAATTCTATTATCTACTGTTAATGTTTAATCCAAAGTGGTAAAAGTATTTAAAGAGCTTTGTATTCTTTTTAAGAAATAATTTCTCTAGATAGATGCTAATAATGCAGATAGAACTGGTCTTTGGAGACATTTTAATGTGAAAAAGTAATATGGGTAAATAATGATAATAGTGAAAATAGTTCAAGTGAGTTGTGGGGTATTTACAGTATTACCAGTCAAAATATCTTACTGTCACTACGTATGCAGCGAGGTGGCTCTGAGGACCATTGGCCCAGCAGGGTGCAAGTGAGGATGCTGGGCCCATCTGCTATGTAACCAGGGTCACAGCTGTACTGCAACACTGTACCCACAGGGAAGGAGCCCCTGTTGGTTTCTGTCAGGTTGACCCAGCTGTTTTGGACCATGTATGGCCTTACACATCCTGGGGAAAGAAGACAGGGAAATTTAAGAAAATACTTCACACCAGTTTACTATACTAAACTAGGTTACACCTATGTTACGCAGCCTTACATTCATATAACAACCAGAGAAATTAGGCACATCTCTAGGGCAAGATACCCTAGTGTTAAGGGTGGTTGACCCCTAGCTGAATGGTCCTGGGTTCAGCCCCCAACACGTCTACCTGTAAACATCCTTGAGAAAGATGCCTAACCCCTACCTGCTCCTTAATTCATTTAATTGTGCTCACTGCACTACTATTGTATGACTCTTGAACAATTCATTGTTATGAAGGTGTATCACATTTGGTGTATCAGGACATCAAAATGTCTCAGCTTCAGCCTCTTACCTGATGCTTGTCCAGTGGATATCACAGTCAGGACGAGAAGAAGGGAGATGGTTTGTGGCCAAAAGGCATTTGATACTGACTCTAGCATTCCATCGCACATCTTCCCCCGCAGACTCAACTCAACCTGGCAAGATCAGAAATATTTTTAATTCCATATCCATCAATATTGCAGACAGTGACTTGACTCTACGCTCACAGCACCTAGCCTACCTGGCACAAGTATTCAGCATAGCTTGAACAAGTGCCATTTTAATTGACTTGAGTGAAGGCCAGTGCCGCATAACCTTTGACTGAAGAAGGAAATGTATTGTAGACAATAACAGAAACAACCAGCGCACAAACTGGCAACGCAGCAGTGTTCAAATAAAAATATTATAGTTTTGTATGATATAACGACATCATATGAGATATGGCTGTGGTATTGTAAGAGCACAACGTCTTGCAGCTACACACCCATTTTTTAACGCTTCCTTGTTATTGCAGCCAGCTGGAGTAACCTCAGGGCAGAGCCTAACACAACAAAACCACAATTTTCCACCAAAGTAGACATCGTAAATGTATTAACACCACCAGTAACACTACCAAATGTAGGGAGTACGGTTGAAATATATGTAGTAGCACATATTACATTTAATTGCTTGCTTCGCAGATAATCTATACAGTATTAGCATAGTTAGCTTGCTAACGTTCAGCAAACAGCAAAATGGCTCACCACAACACCACCTCGATCCTCCACCCTCAGCCACTCCACACCGCTTGTCACACTGTAGACATCTAGCAACGACCCCACTATCTCAGGTTACTACGACTTATACATATTTTATATAATATTTACTAGGTAAATATCGAAAGTAGTTGTACCCCGGGTAAATTGCTACAGCAATAAGTTAGGCTGTTACCGCTACACTAGCTGCATTTATTGAATCCTGTCAGCTGAGCTGCCTCGGTTTCGTCACATACCCATAGCAACCGATGTAAATTCCCATAGTTACAACATCCGGGAGAGTTGCTTCCATGGTTGTCACCAAACTCAACAACTAACGTTAGCCACACTAATTAGAAAACCATACGTAGGCTTCCAGTTATTATTCATAGGTTACCGTTGTTAAAAATAGATAAGATTATCTCAGGTATCGCACAATGAAAATTACTACAGGTAGTATGGAAGACATTTCTGGACCTGCAACCAGTGAGAGAGCTGATAGTCGGTGGTCGAGTGTGTCTTCGCTTGAAGTTGGCAGTTCCATTAGTCTGCCCCTCGTTGATGACACAATAGATATCACCACGGATATTGAGGTAAGGGAAACAACATTTTACAGTACATGTGACAATAAATTAAGTTATATGCGGTCTACGTAATGTAGGCCTATAGCTACACCACCAATATTCTTGTTGCATAACAATTCTTCAGGACACAGACACTTCAATTGAAATTGACAACAGCTTCCCAGATGGAAGTGCTGACCAATGTGAGTATGTACTATAATATGTAGTAAAGCTATGATTACAAAGTCTTTATTCCAGAACGACACACACACACGCACACAACCTAGTGTGACACAAGTTGTGTTTGAATTTAAGGTCAGTCTCATGCAGTCTCTACTGACATTGAAAATGAGGACCCTGATCTTCAGCAGGCAATTGCTGAAATGAAGAGGCTTGGCATAATTCTTGCTTCAAAACTGCGCAAAGAAATAGAAGTTAAACATGAAGGAAAAGAACTTAGAGAAAAACTTTGGCAAGAACTACTGGTATGTTGCCTACAATATACTATAAAGCATGTCAACATTACTCATTAGATAATATGTAACAATTTGACAATTTCTTTGCTGCAGCGTATGCCAAAAAGCTCTAAAGAATGTGCCCAAGAAGCTGTGAACACAAGACTGTTTTTCGCTCTGGAATCACCCAATGGTAACCATGGTGAAATAACAGATCAACAGCAATGCTAGAGGCCTGTGGCGTTGCTCATTTAAGAAGTTGATCTTTTTCAGAGCAAGAACCTAAAGAGGATGATGACTTTGAACCTGTTTTTGGAACTCAACTTTCTGACCAAGAGTTTGAAACAGACACTAGACACAAGGAACAAAGTGAGTTTGTAAATAGGCCTAGCACTCAAATGAAAATGTCTGTGGGTTGTGAAGCAGCTATGCCTCGTTTTGGTGAAATTTCTGGTAAAAAATAAAAAAAATGTCTTCGATATTATAGATACAAATTAGCATATTATGGCTATTAAGTACATGTCACCAAGATCAATCCTAAATTCATATTTTTGTCATAAAAACTGTCCACTTGATGGCGCTATGAGCTTAGGTAAAACATTCCTATTTTTGCACTACTATTGAAATCGTTTCACAGTAGTATGAGCTATTGCCAGGGTTTCCATCAAAGCCTCACATTTTGCACATCATGCTACAGTGAAACAATTTATTTCTGGCTTTAGAAAGACCTGACGTTTCCTCTGGGTTTTCTTTTTTCAAATTATCATGTGAATCAAATGATCATAATGAGTATCAGTTAGCTAATATTTCTTTCACCAATTTATGTGGTGACTGTTAGATGGTTGACTAATGTTTTGCATATTTACTTATGCCTTGTCAGGTGGAAACAGTGTGTGCAGAACAGTTGGGTCCTCTGACGTGGGCCCTAAGGAAAAGGAGGAAGAGCAGTCTGAAAGAAGCAACTGTGGAGCTTCCAGGGCGAGGAAGAAACAAGAAGACTTTGTGAAGAAAAACATTGAGGTATGTCAAAGTTCACGTCTGGCCAAGAATACATCACATAACACTGTTTGTGTTTCCACTGGGGGAAAACTTTCTCCTTCTCAAGAGAAATCTAGGTTTACCAATGCATTTTTAAAAGAAACTGCAATGTGGTATGATATATAACTTTTAATGTATTTTATTCACAATGATGGGAAATTCAACAGCTGGCCAGTGCCGGTAGAGACCAAGTGTTGATGACCCAGATGGAGATGCAGCGTCTGACCGAACTCCTCAGCGAAATTGACGAAGAGGTAGAGGAGAACGCCAGAGAAGCAGACAGTGAGGTAGGCTGACATGCAGGCTTAATGGGCTACATATGTTGGAGTTTCTCCTATTTTCCTGCCTTATTACTTCCCCTCCACATCCAGAGGTGATACTTGGAGCAACGTGACAGTGAAATCCCACCCATCGCTTCCTACCCTGCTGGCCCAACACAAAACTGTTTTTTGAAGTAAATTTATTGTCCTTATTTTATACAGTTTCTAGGGATTATTACTGGTGTTCTTCACATATTGCAGGATTAAGTTGGAATATGTGAGCCCATTCTAGTTTCCATTACTTTATTTCACTATTTAATGTGATTGTCCTGTTGAATAAAATTGCTTAATTTGAAGTGACCATATATATATAATTAATTTTACTGGTGATGTTTTATAGCCATCTCTCTATAGCATTCGTGACTTAATTTTAAAATTCCTCCATATTGCACAATACTGATAGCTGTGCTTGCTAGATTAGTGAGCAGATGATGATTTAAGACAGGTGGTTTGAGACTTAGGCCTCTTGTTTTCCTTTGATGATTTATGTGAGTGTGTGTGTCTTGGCCACACAGAGCTGTTCTATGTTGCACTCTTTATATTTTCAAACCTAATTTGTCCCACTTGGTAGCTGTTCCAAATCCAGTTGGATGACTGATGGGAAGAAGCCTATCGGGTGGGATCTAGGCTAGTGTTTTTCTCACATACAGTACTATTTATCTTGACAACTAGGCATACTGTACCTTAGACAGCTTGCCCAGTTTCTTTGCAACTTTGCAAGCACTATTTATGATGTTTTCCTTGACTTTTAGAACAATGCTGCAGTAACTACGGGGTCAGATATAAAACTGAGGGGAGCGGATATTCCCAGGGTTGCTTTATTGGCTTCAGGATAATTTTCCTGCTATTTCAGCAATGAATGGCCTAAGCACAGCAAGCCCATATTTATGCATTTTTGTTTTGTTGACCTGACACAGCTAGGCAGAGTGCACCAGGGCACATTCGCCACATGCCGCTACAGACAGTTTGATACACTTTAGTGATGCCACTGACTGGCTTCCTTACCATATAAGCACAACAGCTACATTGCACAGTTTATCTCACCCAATCACAAAATCCCTGTTGAATCCTGTCAGGCTCCTAACAACATAGGACTAGAAAAATAAATAGCATGTCAGATTAATGATCAAATGTGAAAGATAGCTATTGCTACTTGATGTCAGGGGTTATTTACATATGCTAACAAAGTATGTGTAGCATACTTGCTACTACCAGGGTCTTGACAAACTACAGTACTTATTATTCAATTTAAGCCGTCGATAGCAGCAAATTAACATTTTAAGACTCGTATTTATACTTATGTAGATTTAGTATAGCAAGCTAAGTGCATTTTGTTATAACATCCTTCTGTTTAGTAATCCAATTTTCTGCTGCTCACCTTTCACATTGTGATGAAGTGAGAGTTGAGATGGGCTTGGTTCCCTCTGTGGAGTTGTGAGCTTTCTAGGCCTTTGAGCATAGCACCAGGGCTGCTAGACAACTCTTACCTCACTGCAGGGCCCCGATGAGCTCACGCCCGCCCGCTGCTGGCTCACAGTATAACGAGAGCCTCAACGGAATGGCCCTTATTGTGAGGGAGGAGGCAATTGTTCATTCTTGGCAAGTCACTAAATAGCTCCATGCTGAAAAGTGATAAGCCTTTATTCCATCATCTACTCTGTCCATCATCCAAAAGTGAAAGCTTTGACTTCTCCTCCACTTCAAGCAGAAGCCGGGGTCTTTGAACATCAAAACACATTGATGGCTTAAGGTGCCTTAAACAAAATAGGATTACTGTAATGATTCTGTATATCTCAAATTATTGTTTGGTGAGCAGTAATAATCATCATAATGAAACATCTTTCTAATCTCAGTGACCATACTCCTTTAGGAAGGGATGTGGGCCGTGTCAGTCTCGACAGGGCAGGGCTACACCCCAGAACCGTTTGAATTGGCGCGACTGAACAATATTGCCTCCAGCCTTCACTTCCTACTTCCTGCTGAAGATTTTCCCTCTGAGCAAAGCTCCTACATCAACCGCAGTCTGCCTCAGGTACGTAGCCCTACTGTCTACACAGTATAATTGCTCTGTTGTCTTAGGCTGCCATTAATTCCTTCAGATACCATAGAGAGCTGCCCACAGTCAAGGTCATTAAGTCTCATTAAAAGGTCAGCACAGTAGGGCATTGATGGCAGCATCTTGTAAAATCTTTTATTATGCACCCTAGGGAAGTCCCGCTCCTCTTCTTAAATGGGGGAAAAATGGTATTGTGTGAGTTTGTGGTTTAATTTCCAACTGACGATTGACTCAGTGTTTCCATAAGAAGGATATAGAAAGCCTTTTATATGCATCATTTGCTTCTAGTAAACTTTATAAAGTGAACACATTCGTTCGACCGTCATTATGTAAAAGTTTAAGATAGTACTAAGTTTCCCTAAATTGGTGTTACCGTTGGTCGATTTAATACTTTGGATTAATATTGTCAGTAGCTTGATGACAGTGTTGACAATAGCATATACACTATATAATCTATCCCTGGTCATAAAAATATGCATTAAGTTAATTTGACTGAAGCAATCCCCTTTATCACAAATATATAACTGTTAACGCTACCCAGACCTCAGTCCTGGTTTATGCTCACAGACATGAGCTCATTGAGCTATCTCAGGTCTTCTATCTCACTACATGTTGATGTCCAGATGGCATGCTCATTATTTGCATAGCCTGTCAGTAGAGAAAGATGTTTTTGAGGTCATAAAAGATTGTACTTTAAGGTTTTATGAACCCAAGGTGCCATTCACTCCCATCATGGTTTGGATAAGGACAAGGAAAAAAAGGATTGTCTCTGAATCCCAATGATGGAATAGCATATGAAATATATTGCCCTAATATTTATAATGCTGGGCAAACGGCTAAAGAATTTTCTTTTCAGAACTTTCCCTTTCCACACAAAATACAAAACGAAGAAATTTGCAATCCATCATTAATCCACAATTCTGCTAAAAGGTACACATTGCATTATAGCGCCATCAGAACCCCAAATTGCTGCCCCAGCTCACAATTTATATTTTTGAACATAACAATGAACATGTGGGTGGCTGGAGGGGGAGGAATAGATGCCAGTCTATTTACAGAGCAGGGGGAGGAATAGAAAGGAGTCAGCACCTGAGTGGTGACTGGCTGACAGAGTTGTGTGCCTACTAAATGACCATAAATATGAATCATGCTATACTGCCTCATTACTGTAACTATCACCAATGCTTTTTCAAGTAAGGTTTTTAACATCAACAACATACCGATGGTCCATTATGTAAGAAGCTACATACCCAAATGACGAGTTGTCCATCGGTGAGGAGTACAAAACTGTGGCAGTTCTTGGCACCCCTAGATGTGTTTATATATCTATAGTCATCCCTCTCCTTTTACCTACTGTCCCCGAGTTCTTACTCTAAGCAAGATATTCGGCCTGGTTAATAAGCAACATAGATGTTCACCATTCTGTGAAAACCACTCCTGTAGAAAATAGAAATTTGATCAATACTCATTTCTTTTACAATACCGTAATCATCTTTTCTTTCTGTTGTGACCTATAGTAAATCAGCACTACTTTACTGATAAATTGCTTTTTGAAACGGCCATTCATTCCGCCTCAATAGCGGTGAATCCAAAGGTGGTCGTAAAAGTAATATGCTTTCATTTTGCGGTTCTTCTCAGCAGTAGCTTGCACCAGACAAAATTCCTAATTAAAACCACTTGGAGCATCTGATGCACTGTACCTGCTTCTGTCCATAACACCAATTAATAAGTAAAAAGAACATATCTCAACTTTCACCTCCCTTTTGTGTCCTGTGTCTTGCATGTGTTCTCATATTCCACTGTTGCAATTGTCTCCTGGGTGTAGTTGGTGCAAATCAACGTTCTATCATGCGTTACCTGGAAACAGAGGATTGAATCATACTGTAGAAATTGGCTGGCAATTGTCAAGAATCCCAAAACCTTTCCAGAGAATGTGTAGTTAATTATTCAGTAGAATAAGCAACCCACATATTCCTGTGCATTCATGTTAACAGGAGGCTGTGTTGGGCCCTGCGCCTGTCAGGGTGTACCCTGCCTGTGGAGCCTGGCACCAGCGTAGACATTGCCACAGGGGAGTGTTAACCATCCCCATCAGAGCTTAATTATAGGCCTGCTAAGGGTGGAGATTTGCCCTCTACAGAAAAGGTATAAGCAAAGGCATATAGCCCTTTCATTTGGAGATTAAGACATGGCAGAGTACAAGATGTAAGCCTACTGCAATCACTGCATCAGTGGATCAATTTCCTTTCCTGTCACATATTACAAAAACCTGTTTTTACTCAGGGGTCTCTCGATATAAATGAAGGCCAGGGGTGAGGATGATTTCAGTAGAATATATATCTATCATGGTACTGGAAGGAGCTCTTTTGCTTTGAAGTTCTCCTTTTTCTTCTGTGACCCACAGGCAGGTGGATATTCATCTGATTAAATGGTGCATGGATTGTTAAACATTCTTTATGCTTAGGATTTGCTGATGCTCAGAATTACCCGGCAAATGGCCGCTTCATAGCTGGTATTGTGTCTAGCTTGTAGAGCTTTTGGAAATTCATTTTTTCATATCAGTTGGAGGGCAGATGGCCACATAGCTGACTTGCAACAATCTGGATGGAATGGAAACAAAATCTAACTTTCTTTTGATATACACACAATTTCTTCTGTTTTTCCTGGACGCGGGTTATGATGTTCAGTAAATGACATTGCTGTTTTGTTTGGCTTGCGCCCTTCTTAGTCAGTCCTAAGCAGAAGTAGCCTTTACTCATTACAAACAGCTGTTGGCACAAAGAATGAATGCATAGCGCACCACTCCTACTGTAGCAGTGTGTAATCCCTGCACCACCCACGTTAAAATTCATCTAGCATGAGAATCTCTGGTTTTTCGGTGTATTTTATGTGTGTTTTAGGTGTATTTTATGTGTATGATCGATGCATCGATCTTAGGTTTTCTCTTCAATGTTTGGTAAAGTTGTGTGTTAGTTGGCTATTTCTTTTGAAGGCATGAGGTCACTTAGTCACATTATGTGGTTGGTGATGAGAGCTGTTGGTTTTAGTTTTGAGTGGTGAGTCAAAAAGCAGAGACCAGGGCAAAGTATAGCCTTTAGGCCAACACAATGTGGCCTACACGGGTGTTGGCTGTTTATTATACCGAGCAAGCTCAGCTTATGTGTCATAAACCGTCAGCTGCGTGTGGAAAAGCTTCTTTTTTTTGTGATTGTAGTGTAACATTTGTTACAAAAGCCAGGATTATACAGTACCAGGTTGGGCTTGTGTTTATTATGAAAGGCTGTGCTAGCTGACCAAACTCAATCCCGGTTTATGAAAGTAACAGAAGTATCTAATCAAATTAGGTCAGCGGTATGAAACAATGACGGTCTGCATTTTAAGGTTGAATTGGATCAGTAATCTATTCGCCAGATGGACTGTGTGCCTTGGCAATAATACGGCCAAAAACTTGAATGTTGTCAGTGTTAAAAAAGGGTCAGTATAATTTTCAGTAGAACAATATGCCCAAGCCAGCAGGAAGAGGAGTAGAGAAAAACACTTTGTCCCTCGTGTAGCCTAAAGGAAAAAACTGTCCCTTTTTGAAATATGATAAGATTCAATGTCCCCATTGAATTGAAAACATGCCGAGCATCTAAAATAGAAATAATATGTTGATATGTTTTGTTACTTGCCGATGGCTTAGGTTTTTAAGTCCAGCATTTATTATTGGTCACACCTAACCCACTTGGCATTGTGCATGTGCATTGGCATAAATAACTGGAATTGATAATGTGATTAACATAATTGTGTGATTGACAGTTGAGGCTTAGTTGATGTTCTGCATGAAAAGTAAGGGTGGTTTAAGGCTGGAGGCTTTTTGCAATGGTAACGTGGCTAGAAAGAAGATAATCCACACCCTCACCAAGCCAATAATTCCAAAGACACCCAGTTTATTGTTTTCTTCACAGGGCTCTTTTCCTGTGGTGTTAAGTGCCAGACAGGGGCCCTTTTCCTTTCATGTTTGAGACTTGACCTCTTTGTCTCAGTCATGCGTGATCTTAACACACAAGACAGGCTTGCTGACTCACTAAGTTACTTTCTAACAAGGAATTAACGTTAGCAAGTCACCAAGGAGGAAATAATGAAACAGTTGCAACAGTTGCATCTTGTGACCACACATATCGGGTCACCAATATGCCGAATAATCTATTGGCAACAGGTTAAGAAGGTAGTGTCTTTATCTAAAGCAAAGCTTGGCCCGCTTTACATTAAGCACCCCTCTGTCTTCCATCAAGAAATGTACCATGGCATCATTACACAGGAGTTTTACATCTGACATGTAAGTCAAGACGACCTGTCTGACAACATCTTTATCACTTTGGAGGATTAAAAAGTGCAAAATGATACTTTTTTCCACCAGATGCTTTGGATATGTGTCTTAAACTCTTCCTTTGAATGACTTCTTCTGTGTCATTCCTTGGAAAATATCACCTGCACTTAATAATATTAATGGGCAGATGTGAAAGGCAGGGTGGATTTCTGAATCAACCTTTATGTATGTTTAGTATGTTTAGTGTATAGAGTATATATTGTGTGTATAGTTACATTAATCTCTTAACAGATTAGATCTACTGTGTTGAATGAATAACCCTTACATGCTAGTAAGTTATTACCAAGGTTTACAATATGTGGCAGAAATCACATTTGATCATTTTGCAATATTTAGCAAATATCTAATAACAAATAGCGACATATTTTAAGTTGTACTTTATTTAGGAATAAACATAATATATACAGTAGCCTATAAATAATATTGCCCCCTGTTTGATATGAATTGGGCTAATGGTATCTGCGATATTGCTTGTGATGGATGCCAGACAATTTAATAGGACGATCCTACTTCTGTCAAAGTGAATTAATGATGTTCAAATGGCATAAGGACTTCACACTGCTGTAGTGGTGTTAATGAAAATAATGTTCCTCCATGGTTTTCATGGCCCCTGAGGAATTCACTTATTTAGGGCCTAGTTAATAGCTTCAAGAAACACTGCCTCTATCTGCAAAAGCACACAGCAGATCTGTCTGTTGTAGGCATTTATTCCTGCCCAGGTTCACAGGAGACCTATCCCAGTTTGCTTTGGGGCAAAAGGCAGGTTGACACTTGGCTGCCCAGTACAGGGTGAAACAATTTGAACAGTTGCTACAATTCTCATAATGCTGAAAATGATCTCTTACAATATGAGCTTTTTCAATTATGAATGTGTATCAGATGTGCTAAAACTGACAAACATATTCCACATATTTCCAATAAATCAAATTTTGGACAAATTTTTGCACTCTATAGGGTTGTGTGTTACACAGGGTTAATGTAACATTACATTTCAACCTGCCTTCGGCTTGAAGGCAGGTTGTGATCTGTGCAACAGGGATGGTTCCAGACCACCCTCAATCCTGAACGCACCAATAAAGTCCAGATGACCGACAAGCGGATCATCTAATACCTCAGGAATGTCCCGCAAATCACTAAATCAGTACTGTTGTAAAAAGAGTAGAGGGAGAGAGGAAAAAAATAGCAAAGGCCAATCAATGGAAGAAGAATGAGCTAACTTGGAAACTAATGGATATCATAATTAGGGTACATCATCTCTTTGTTGAACGGCGTTTTACCTTTACTATTAACACTGTGTGTGTGTGTGTGCTTGCGGCTGCGGGGAGAGCAGGGTTAAGGAGTCCTGTTGCCCTCTTCTCCCAGGTGTAATAATATAAAAGGTTGACAAATCAGTTTGAGCACTTTCTCTGACTTGAGCAAATGACTACAGGTCATCAAGATGTCAGGCTAGAGAGCGAGAGAGAGAGGCAGACAGAGAGAAAGAGAGTGAGAGAGAGAGAGAGAGCGGGCGAAGGAAAAGAGAAGTGAAAAGAAGCTCCCAGCCATGGCTTCCGAGCCGTTTACTCCAGAGTTCTCGTAGGGAGCGCTTGTGGCGAGGCATGTGGACAGGCCTTGGCAGGTAGCCCGGCTCCACGTGGCACCTCTACTATAATACTGCAGATAGACAGAGTAGAACAGAGAGAGAGAGAGAGAGAGCATAACACAAGCCATCTCTGAGTGAGTCAGCGCTGCTGGCTCCTTGTTTTCATCACAACAGCATTAACCTCCCGTTGCGGCATGCAAAAGACCAACTCAAACACATACGATTATTCTTTCTTTCTTTTTCTTTTTTTTACATTTGCTTTGCAAGACGTATTTATGTTAGATCTTCCACTCATTTTGCTAGAAAAAACTTAAATCAGGAAATGGCAACATAATTTATGAAATATTATTAGAATATAACTGAATAACAACTGTCATCACGATAATGATGGGTGTGCTTGGCTTGTCTTAACAGATACAAAGAGAAGAACAGTGTGTTGGCAAGGGCATGGCGTATCTCCACTGACTGTTGTTATAAGCTCCGTCTGTCTTCCCATAGTTGTCCTACATGGATGCCAGAAGCAGCATGAAGCAAACAAACAGCAGGCTTGTTCACCCTGTTGTCACAAATAAACATACAGCACGAAGAAGAAAACAAAACCCCACGGGTGACCTAATCCTTTGTCTTGTTTTTTTGTCTGTTGTTAGTGAGATATATTTGCGTTGCAGCTGTTGTGTTTGGCGATGTGGGCCACAGATGTGGCCCACATCGCTCCAGGCTACCAGTTCCATAGTTCCCTCCGCTGTACCACAGAGTTAATACGATTAACACAGTATGTCAATATGTTCCGTTGTCAGACCACTGAGCTATGTGAAAGTAGATATTTTTAACGCAAGAGTACGAGGAAATCCAAGACTCAATTGGAATCAATTGAAAATGCCGTTTTTGACCTGGAAACTAAAAACTATATTTCCAGTTCCATCACAGGGGATAGTATTGCAGCATAATATTCCATTTCAGCTATTTCACATTCACTGTCACAACTTCTGTAGAGTGCTATATAAAATACTGTGCTCTGAAGTCTGATACGTCCTTAAAAAATGAGACATGCTTGTTTGCTGTAAGTATGTATACAAAGCCAAAGACTCCAATTGAAAGGTGTTAATTTGATCATAGATATACAGTACTATAAGGGCATGCAGTGTTTTATCATAGATGCCTCTAGTGGAAAGTGCCACACTTAACACATGACATCCCCGTACACAGGGAGAGACAATGAGGCAAAGATGTCCCTAGTGGAAAGGGGCACATATTACACATGACCAGACACACCACAAGGCTAGACACGGGTCTCTTTGGAAATTGTTCTCTTACCCACAATGAGTTCCAGTTATCAAACATTCCAGGCTAATAGAAGTCAAAGACCTCTTAACAGGCACACTAATATAGCACATAACACAGAAAAACAATAGCTGGAGTTTATTACGGTCAAGGAATTTTATTCCTCAAGTCTCATAATAAGTGAATCACTGCTTTGATTTGACGCAACTATTTGACCAGAACAGAGAATATTTGTTTTTCTATGTACTCATGCCATTGCCTAAGGAGATGGCTCTAAACCTTTGGTTGTTCTCTTAGAACGTCTTGATCTAGCAACATTTTTGATGCACCACTCAAGTTATAGGCATCAATTGTAGAAAGATAGAAAAGGATTTCTATAGTATAACATCTTTACACAAATGTGAAATGACACCAGAAGTAAGTTAGCAGTTTAAGCGGTTTCATCAAAACTCGGCCTCGCACATAATTTTGTAGTCTGCCGTCTATAGTTCATGTAAAGTAGGGCTGAAGAAGCTGTCTTGTCCAAATTAAATAAACTGTCTCCCAAAGATTTGGGCTTTTTCAGAAACGTGCACTTAGTGGTGTGAGAGGGGTTGGTAAAGCTAGACTTTAATTTTTATTTTTCCTGGTTGGTATGCTGCGTTTCACGCTCTGATGCATGACAGCGGCCTGAACCCAACATGGTCAGTGTTTTTGTAGACTGGATAAGGCTGTCTCAACTGTAGGGCTCTATTGACCACTTAAAAGAGGCTTCAGATAGAAGCTGTCATTATTTCTCTTCGAGACATTCAAGGCATCAGTAGGTGAGGCCACACACACTTCAGAGGAACGGTATTGGGGGGGGGGTGGGGGGGGGGGGGCCC
>JAODLI010008128.1:0-27018 GCA_027575585.1 Percopsis omiscomaycus | reverse complement strand
ACCTTCGGCAGAGCCCAGGAGGTGAACTGGCACCTCTCCAGCTACCAGTCCACACTCCATATCTTATGGTCCGAGCTGGACTTGGAACTGGTGAACCTCTGGTCTCCAAGCCAAGCCCTTACAGACTGAGCTACTGCCGCCCGAATACAGCATAATATTCTAGTGAGGAGACTACATACTGCTGCTACAGGGTCAGTAGCAAAGTTCATCTCTTCATCATGCTATGTGATCAATTATTATTAGCAGAGTGATTTATTTTATTAGATTAGAGGCAATAATAATAATAAATGTCAACGGCAGTTACGGTTGAAATACCCTTGCATACATAGGGACAAGTGTAAATCTGACAGATCGGGCACAGACTAATCAAGCACAACTTCACTTCAGCTCCTGATTCCAGCGAGGAACAAGAACATAGCACTGGTAATGAATTATGAACCTGAATCTAATGAGTAGTTATTTGACCTTGGTCACATCGGTATGTTATCAGTATACACCCCCGCCCACATGACTATCGTTTAAGTAGCCAATCCAGTCTGAAACAGTGACACAATTAAATTACTAACTGGGCTGGGGGAGTGACATGAACATGGTGGAGAATCACGTTCTCCAGGCCTTCCTGGAGGTCTACACACACACACACACACACACACACACACACACACACACACACACACGATGTCAATCAAGCAGATCTGTACATGCCCAGACAATCCTGAGAAGAGGTCTAAATAGCACAATGAGATGCTTTTTAAATTGCAATAAACATGTTTGACGCTCACATTTTGGTGAATGTGTAACTTAGCAATTATCTTCACTCACAGTGAAGTTGAGTCCAGAAAGGTCCTCGCCTTCGTTCTCCTGCAGCCAGTCATAGAAGTCTTGGGCATTGTCGGTGGGGTCTCCTTCACCATAGGTGGCCATGCAGAAAATGGCTAGCGAGTTGTCGATCTCCGATAGCCGGGACAACTCTACCTGGTCATCCACAAAGAAGAGATTCAACATTAAAAGATGGCGGTAAATCATGGTAAATGTTTAAATGTGGTTCAACCTTTGGGGAGCGTAAAATATGATTTATGGATTGGATTGTGGTACATACGTAAATGTATAATAAGTCAATGTGTGTACTACGAAAATAAATTATAGAACAGTTGGCGCAAGTCTCAAGTCTTCTGGAAGTTTATTCCCATTTGTTGCATAGTAGCTAAATGCTGCTTCTCCATGTTTTGTTTTGACTCTGGGGACAGTTAACAGACTAGTCCCAGATGACCTGAGGGATCTAGAGCGATCATATTGTGAAAGCATTTCAGTGATGTATTTTGGCCCTAAACCATTTAGTGATTTATAGCAGCATTTGGAAATCAATTCTCTGACACACCGGGAGCCAGTGCAGGGATTTGAGAATTGGTGTAATGTGATCAAATCTTTTTGTCTTTGTTAGGACTGTAGCTGTAGGAGGAGGAGAATTTCCACACCGCAGACACGTTTCACGTCAGTGTAGGGTACCATGACAACTAGCTACATTTCTAGCCTACTGAGCTAGTTACTGAACGCGTGAACGTGAAGTCAGTGCGGAGCATGCATGTAAATATGATCGGCAAATAACCGGCTATATTTAGGATGATCAGCACCAATCAAGTTGAAAACCAGCCAAATCCCGTCACTAGGCGGTCAATCGGTGCACCCCTACCGTCAAAAGGTTATTGACCAAACATTTGTGTTTTAGTTGTTCCACATGTTTATGTGAGATAATGTGCGTCGCTTCTACTGGAGGAAGAAAATCAGCTAAGATGTTTTTTATATGTCTATACACATTTTCATTATGGCACTGCAAAAGGCCAAACTAAAATCTTTCAGCAGCAAGGACTTTATATGCTCATAACCTGATATTTGTATTAGTATGAGAATATGAGTATCCAATCCATTTGCCAACAAAATGTTTAGTAGATGAGGCTTTTGCCATGGCTATGCGGTAAGTTCCAAATGCTCACACACTGAACGGATGCCTTTTTCCATGACAACATTACAAAACATTCTCAAGAATTTTTATTTGAACGGAAGGCCTTGCTTTTTTAGTTCTGTGGTTTGTGTGTTGTTGCACAGATTTAAAGTACCATGTCATATTCTTCTGGGTCGGCCGCCATTCCCTTCATGCCATAACGCTGAGCATCTTTGGACAGCCGGTTGGCAAATTCCTCTGCAGTGCCCGTCTGGGAGCCATAGAACACAATGATGTTCTTGCCCTAGTAAAGATTTGAACACAAACAGTGATTTAAAAACTCCTTTGTCAGTACAACCATGAAAGTGTCAGCTTCACCCTGACGCCCTACCCCCTTTTTAAAAATTGCATTTAATGATGCAAGGATAAAAAAAATAAAAAAAATAAGTATATTGGACTGACTGGGATGGTTCCTAAAACCTGAAGATACATGGATTTCGCATAGCCATGCCAAAGTATACTGTTAGCAACTCCCCAGTTCCACAATGTAACAACACCTTGCCAACAGCAAAGCCTTTCACACGACAGTTGGAAAAGAAATACAATCGATTCAATGTGATCTGAACAACCCGCCTTGTAATGTTTTGACCAGCTTCAATTGCTGATACATGGAGCAGATAGGGGTTAGGCATCTTGCTCAAGGTAGGCCAACTCTGGGGCTCGAACCCACGACCTTTGGCTGGGAGTCCAATATCTTACCATACCAATTCTATCTGAAATACGCACTGTTCTGGAAAACTACAGATTAAACAGTCATTTCTGATGGCCGGGGGCAATCAAAGTTTAAATAAACTTCATAAATCTTGGCCGGCATGTAGAAAAAAGAATCAGTAGGAAACCATGTAATAAGTATTCAGTAAAAGTAATTCAGCTTGTGTTTTTTTTTTTACATACTGAACCGTTTCAAGTCATTCTTGGAATAATCCTTTCAAATACGTTAGGTATTTTAGGAAAGGGAAGGCACACTTTAATGCAATTGTCCTGCCACATTATAGTCACTCACCGTTTTCTTCATTTTCTCAAGGAAACTCGTCTCTCTTGCAGTGGACACCCTGGAAATAAAAAAAGAATGAATATATAAAAACGCACATTTGCAAGAATATTAAACATTATTAACCCAAAGAATAGACTAAAAATGATTTGGGTTTTAGGCTACTAGAGAGCTCCAGAGCTTAAGAGAGGACACAGCAGTGCACTTTATCACACATGTAAACAATGGCTCGTAGATATCAGGGTGGTCGAAGTGCACGACGGGGACAGGAAGAGGGAGATTACCAGTCTCAAGGAGACCCTCGAGGTATTAAATCCCATGCCAACAGGGACACACAATGGCTGGATAAGTAGGGGACGTTTCTCCTTTACGCCCCTTAAGGGGCATCGAGGATGTATCAAAATACACCAAGCCAAGGGCGACGGAAAAAGCCAGGGGTCGTCAGCTCTACGTGGGTCTGAATGGTCTTTTGTGGGCGGGGGAACATGGTGAATCGGTGACCGAGCCAGTCGGCACACTGTGGAGGATTCATGCATGCAGCAATAACTTGGGGTTACAAAGTCACTGAAACAGATGACAGACTCGGAATAACAAAAAGGAGGTTATTTTCCGGCAAAAAGAGGATGCAGCGAGTACGATGACAAGTATTAAGGAGCAGATAGGGGTTAGACATCTTGCTCAAGTACCCTTACAGTTACGCTGGCCATGTTGGGGATGGAACCTATGACCTTTTGGCTGGGAGTCAACCACCCTAACCCTTAGAGTGTCCTACACCTTAAAACTATGGTGTAAAACAGGTAGAAATTCTGCTTTCATCAAGACAACATTTTGACATCTTCCACCTGTTTTGAACAAGTCAAACGGGTAGCCATCTTGGTGTATTTAGGGCTTTAGGCCAAATAAAACTAAATGACAAGATGTGTTATTCGTGATATTAGTAATGTATTACAGATTTGAACTATGCACAAGAATCACCGATCGCTGCGTCAAAACGTAACATTCACAACACAAGAGTAATAAAGGATGGCTTCATAGTAAAGCCCACACCTCATAAAAAAGGCCTCCATCTAAGTTAGTTGTAATTATGGATGGGAACAGATCAAACAACAGATGCAGACACACTGTTAGGGAAATGGGACACCACATCCATTATCAGACAAAATAAAAAAGGCAATGCCGCTGAATTCAGCATCAAAAGGTCTGAGTAGACAGCTGCCGTTCACCCTACACTTAATAACACACACACACACACACAAACACACACACAAACAAACCTTTAGAATCTGGCCTGTACAGCTGAATGAAGTTTAAAATGAAAAAGCCCCAATTTCTGGGATGTGGATGGAAGTTAAAACAAGACTAATGATTATAGAATGTTTTAGAAGTGCCCAATGATGAACCTGCTCATCTCTCAAAATTCATTGTCATTGGCACACCTTGTGCAAAAACGTTGGTAATCCTCTTAAAAGTGAGAGTGTGGAAAACAAAACAAGAGGGTTTCCTACTGACCTGTCTGCAGCATCTCTCCTGTCTTCAGGCAGGGAGAAGACGCAGCCCATGACCCTTTAGCGCACAGCTAGCGACCAGCACCGCCGGCAGGGCCACACAGGGAAGCGCCCCACTCCGACTCAAAGAGCAGGAAGACAACACTCCACAACCACGGGAGGAAAGGATAAACCAAGTCCAGAGGGGCACTCGCAATGTTCCAACGGCCACCTGCCACCCGAGAGCCTCCAGCACAACGCAAACCCTGCCTTATCCTGCGGTCGCGCTCTGTGGTTCACAGAGACTGCTCTTCATACAGAGAGAGAGAGAGAGAGAACACAAACAGCCAAACAAGTCCAGAGCCCAGTCAGTGTCTGGCGAGCGGAGAGCATAGAGCGGAGAGCACAATGGTGGGAAACAGACTTGCCCATAAAAACGCAGCAGAGCTGTAGACCCGCACTTTTGACACTTAAAAAAAACGACAACAAAAGACCCGCTGAAACACTAAAGGCTTTATAAATGTCTTCCCCCTCGCCTTTTCCTCCGCGATCTAAAAAGGTGTCTAAAAAAAAAAAAGGAGCACGAACGTCTGCTCACACCATGCTAGCAGCTTGGCAAGATATCAGAGCAACTTCTCAGAGGAGTGTTCAGAAAAAAAGGGGGGAGGGCAGTAAATGGTAGTTTTTTTTTCCTGGAGTGTCCCCCACCCCCAAGCCGCCGGAGGAGAGAGGGGAATGTCATTACTATGGCAACCTCATTTATCAAAAGGATTTCATTTGTGACATTGTCCTGCTCCAATGGCAGAGCAGCTTAGCTTCCACAGAGAAAAAACAGGGGGCTGAGAGGGGGAAAAAAGTGTGTGTGTGTGTGTGTGTGTGTGAAGAAGGAAGAAGGAAAAAAACAAAGTAACTCGGGGCAAAGAAAGGGCTACTTGTCTTTTGCCTCAACTTTCCACCTTTGGAGAGCACTGACAAAAGACGCTGGGCTAGCCCACACCATTCGCTCTCCAGGGAACTTTCAAAACGGGGTTCGGGGCCAAAAAACAAAAGGCTGCACAGGAAAGACACGGAAGGCTACGCCCCCCTTCATAACAGTTAGGTAACCAACGCTCCCATTAAGGGGAGGGGAGTGGTTATGCATTGCCTTTCCTGTGTTCCCACCCTCCACTGACCAATCCTATCCCCCAGTGCAGAGCTCCGAGCCTGAGCCAGTCCCTTCTCTAGCCCAGCGTTCGCTTGTTTCGTTTCCTATTTTTTTTACGTACTTCTATTTAATACAATTAGATTTTTGTAACACGCACACACATTTATATGTATATAGTGGCAAACTATGAAGCACTTCTTTTATATGGGTTGGAGCTCATAAAAAAGGTTGAAAACCACTGTTCTAGCCAATGTCTTGTTTTCAACATGGCCAAGAGAAGCAGCCCTCCATTCATTCTCACGACCACAGGGACCCCACAGAGCCACTCTGCGAACGTGACCGTTTGCCAGTCATGCTTTTCCCACCGCTGGAAACCAGACGGCACATCTGTGCGTGTGTGTGGGGAATCAACTAAAAAGATGTCGGCCAGCGCAACAGCCATCCTCCGCTTGGTGGATTCTATGGAACCTCTGTGTGGAGGCCTTTTGGACTGAAATAGACAAATCATTATAATTTTGTGACAGACACTAAAAGTATTAAGTATTATTATTTCGCCGGACATATTTTGTGGGCCTTAACGCCCATTCAACATGTTATATGGGACGGTTCAGAACACAGCCAATAAGAGCACAGTGAAAACCGAGAAGGGGGGGTGGGGTGGGGCAGTGCAGACTGAAATACTGAAATAATATGATTTATACTCTGAGAGCCGACGCTGTTGTCCAAAGAACAGGTAGAGCTTCTATGCACAACATTGCCAAGTAAATATGTACAGTATAAATATATCTGCTTCCCCAACACAAAAGCATTAGGCTATAAAAGCATGAAACATGTTAATTCACATTTGAACAAAGGCAACACTAGCAGTCTCGTGGATTCCAAAATTCAATGATGAGTTCACTAAATGTCAAATCAGCAATAGCAGCCCCCCCCCCCCCACACACACACACACACACCTCCCTACTGATAAGATAATCAGTGCAGTCTCTGTGTGTGTGTGTGTGTGTGTGTACAAAGGTCACTCCTGGTCACCGCTTTAGCCCTGCACTTTTACACCAAACGTTTGTTTTGATAAAACATTCTCAGTGTTGTTGGACTACTCTGAAAGCAGCTGGCTGCGTTTAATGGAGGGTGCTGCTAAATAATGTGTATTTAAAGTGAAGCCGCTCATTTGGGACCCGTTTTATACATTTGTGCGAGTATTCGTGCGAGTCCGTCGTCATCACTATTCAATACCAGTAGCAAATGTTGCATTCATTACCACCTTCTTTCACCTGAAAGGTGTGCCATCTCATTTGGAGAGGAACACCACAGCACCAGTGGTTGAATCCACTATAATCTTGTGCGTTTGTACAGCTGTACAGCTGAAACAACGATCTACGGCAGCAAGGCACAAACGATCGCTTTGCTGCTGTTTTCCATGTGAACGCTGTTCAACCCACAGCCCAACTCCTCCCCCGCTTTGTAACCTGCCGTTCAGTCCACTGCCGTTTTACTTTATGTTCAATGAACGTAAAGTAAATGTTACACCCGTCGTTCCCACCTCAGGACCCGCATTTGTCCTTGGTCATTAAGTCACGACCCGGTCCACACCAGCTCACAACCCACTTTTGGGTCGGCACCCACCAGTTGAGAAACACTGCGTTACACCGTCCTGAAAGCAGCCTCGGTGCCCAGACCTTGATAATCACATGCAAGAAATGTTAACCTATAGTAGGATTACAATATTGTCTGTCCTGCCCAGTAAGGCACAGTGGCATTCCATTCATTTATTTAATGCTCTGTGCAGTGTTTCAACATCACACACACAACAACTGAAATTTGATACTGAATTGGCTTTGTAGAATTTGAAATCAAATCCAGTAGTTTCAGCCATTTCAGCTCGGTGCTTATTGCATTCAAATTCAAGCTATAATTGGAAGCAAAACTCCCAATGTTTATCTCTGTACAGAGCCTTCTCAACTTGTTCAAGTATAGCCTAAGTCGCTTGTTTAGTTCCTGGATCTGAATTAGATTAAAACAATTACATTAAATAAAACCAAAACACAAATTGAACATAAAAACACACAAAAGCTTAAAAAAAACACCAGATGCAAGAATTGTGTAGCCTGGAAAAACATAATTTCCTGTACTTATTGGCTTGACGACAGTAACACCACCCCCTAGTGTACAATTCAATGTTGACAGACGCCCATGTGATTGCACTTTCACAGACGCAGAAGCTTGTGCTAGGCCTTGAACTGTATGAACAACAGGACTGATAACTCACATTGTGTCAAGCTTCTTGAACTCGGGGATGGGCTCGGGCTTCTTTCGGGACATGAACCAGTAAATGAGAAGACCGGCGATGAGGGAGAAGAGGAAGAGGTCCAGGTTGCTGAGCAGAGGCTCTACCTCGTCCACCGTCGGCTCCGGGGCAGTGATGGCCTCAGTTTCAACATCCGCCATGTTTAGACACTACAGGAGGAGGACGGATGGTCAAGAGAAAATCGAGCAGCTGTACAGGGCTCACATGGGCTTACATGGTACTATGTAAACTAGGGTTACCCTAACCATAGTTAGGGTTAGGGTAACCCTAACCCTAACCTATGTAAACACACACCTAAAAAGGTTTTTTTTTTTTTTTGTCTTGGCTTCAGAGAGGTTAGCCAAACTCTCAGATAAACTAGATCAAACCTCCAGAAGGTTGTTCATTGTTGATAGACATGAGGGATTATTACAGCCCGTCTTCTGAATTTACTATAAAAAAACACCCACACGTCTGTATCAAGAGTATTAGGTCTATAGACTATACTACTGTATATGTTGAATATTGAATCAAAACAGCACCAAAAAGGTACCTTGTTTCACTCCAAAACTAGTTTTAAAATGCTCTGCAGGACTCTGTTCAAGCTGCAACCGAGTGATTACGAACAGATGTGAACAATGCTTTTGAAGAAAGCATCATCACAACCATGTGCCCAGTAGGACATAGCCATGCAGCCAACTACACAAGGAGCCTCAGGGTTGCCATGACATCTCCTTTAAAGTTGAGCGTCTTTACTACTCGTGGAAAGCACAAAGCCTGTTTTGCTCAGGACTCCGCAACAGCTCTCGTCACACACTTCAAGGGAACATCAGGTTCTATGTTCTTTGGTTAGAATTCAAAGAATAGTAGAAACTGGTTGTTTCTACCAATTCCAAAACTATTCACACACACCTACATAAAAAAGGCCTGGCCAACAAATAGTTATTTTCAATTCAAACCTTTGTTTATTCAGGGAAACAACCCTGGGAAATGACATGCATTTGAAAGCGTTCTCTGATTACAACATAGAATTAAGACATGCGTATCCAAGCAAACCTCATGTTGTATGCACACTGCATCACGTACCCTGAAGCTTCCATTCAACCCTTGTTAAGAACATTAAGCACCATCATCATCATCTAAATACCGGACTTCCCCTGAAGGTTACTCAATAAAAATCTGAACTGTGCTGGATATGTTGCCACGTTTCATGTTTGTTGCTACATGGTGGCTATGCCAACAAGCCTACCTATATAGTAATCTCCCAATAGGGTAAATTAGTAAACGAAGATTATGAATAACAGTGTCAGATGAGGCAGCTTTGTTAACGTTGTTGACTTGGATATGGTAGGTTACCTTCACAGGCTATACCAAAAGCCCTCTGTGCTACACTGAGCATATGACCTCAGTTCTGGGATGTTAATACCTTTAGCTTTCCTAACTACTACATTGTGTATGCTATTCAAATCACATCATCGTTTCATAAACGTATGTTTCATGAATTTGCCAATGTCTGGTCAGCTGTCCATTTTTCATAAAAAAAAAAAATGCACATGCAAATATTGAAGTGCACTGTTTCCTGTTTAATCTGACAAACACACATTTTCATGATATAGTTCATGATATGTTCATGATATAGTGTGTGGGCCTATCACATCATCTTCTCTCTTCCTAGTTGTGGATTTTTAATCAGATGATCAACACTTGTTTCTGCATTATGCGTTTATGAACCACTACTATTGACGTAATTTAGGAAGATTTCATTCCGAATGTTGCATAACCACCGTGAATTCTCTGACTCATTGAAACATCAGCAGCACTAACACTTAACATTGTGATCAAATGACTATTTCGTCCTGTGAATGAGGCTTTGTCAATTATTCTCACAAGTTAAGTAAAATTGCGTAAATCAGAAATCATAATTTCCAGTCGCAACCTTTTTGTAATGGACTTGGAACCACACTAAATAACCGTTAACAGTGTCAGATGAGGCAGCTTTGTGATGAGGTGAAAACGAATACGGTAGTATTTGTTCCAGTGGGGCCTGGCTATTCCCTGAAACACGAATAACGTTACTTGAGCAAATGCTACAGGGACGGTGACGTTAGTCGGCCCACTTAACATTGATATATTCGGGTTTACTTAACTAAAAGGCAGCATTTCACGAAACGTATAATCTTTAACGACATAGTAGTGACATAGTAGTGACTACGGCATAGTTAAGTTAGCATAGGGGTGCACTTTTTACGGGCTAATATGAAGAATAAATCAAACCTCTCGATTTTATCTATTGCATTTAATTTACTCCAGGATTTCAGTTATTGTACCAATGTGTTAGGCCTCCTTTGCTAATCTTGCGGACTGACACAACCAACAAATCGGTGTAAAATAAAAAATAAAAAGCTGATAAAAGTTAGAGCCAAAGCTTACCGTCGCTTCTTCTCTCTGTCACGTACAGTGCGGAAGGAAACTTTACGGCATGCAGGATTGTACCAAGTCGATCTTGATGAGGGGTGAACCATTTTGTTCTTACTGCCTCAATAAAACAATATTATGACCAACACGGGCACGCTTGTGACGCTAATAGACAATAATGGTACGTACACACACGTTCTGTATAATCTATATTTTAAACCGAACCTTAAATTTAATGAATTGTACCTGTACTTCAATGAACTAATCTAAAGAGACATTACCCAATGACTACATGCACTTGTGACAAGTACCGTATACTAAAGTGCATAGGGCCGGGGGTCATGGTTATGTAATTAAGCTAATAAAACAGTCTATCAAATGTCCTGGTCAGACACGTATAGCTAATAGTACCTTCACCTACTGAAGGTAACTCCTTCCATTGAGAGGGATAAATGTGCCAAGGACAGGTGATATAATAAATATCCACGTGTCTGCCTTTATGTCTGAGCGTCTACCTAGTTAATGGATCACATTCATTTGCCTTATCAGAATTTTTGGAGAGATTGTACAACACATAAGTTGAGATGAGCAGAGAAGACATGAGATAAACTTAATAATAGTGTCAAGTATTAGGGATGGCATTAATAGTGACCAAATTTGTGAAATCCACTCCACCCTAACAAATAAAAAGAAAAACTAGTCTAACTAGATTTACAACAAAGCATTGTTTTAGTCTTTTCACTGTCAAGTTGTTTTACCTTACATGTGAAATGGTGTTTATCAAACTGCCTTTGTATCACTGAAATTGCCAAGAAGGGTATACTTACGGAAAACTACACTTCACAAGAGGATTAGCCTCTGCACAGGTGTGTCGAATGGGTGAAGAACACATTTCCCTGTCATGCATATTGTAGTGTATGCTCTGAAAAAGGCTTAGCAATAAACGGGAACTTTGCTAACAGGTGTGCCGATATCCCTTCTTTTTTGACAGCATCATGTTAATAAAATAATTGCTTAACTTTGGAGTCCCCTTCTTGATTATTTGTTTCTGCAACTGTATTTCAAAGTATTTTTTATTACCAGTTTGATATTGCTTGTACATTTATTTGTGAATATATATATTTGTGATACAAATGAAACACCAGCAAGATATCTCAACATTCAACACAGTGAGAGAGTAGCTCTAGTCAAACGTACGCTCATAGTCCAACAAATGTCCACACTGATTCGAGGCCAACGAGTGAAAAATCATTTTTGGGTTTGTGGTGCGGGGACATCAGTGATGCTTTGCCTTCGCCTTGCTCTTGACCTTGTGTCGAACAACAGCAACAGTGGTGAAAAAATTCCCCGTGAAGAGAACGAGGAAGCAGATGCCACACATAAAGACCTGGAACCACAGGAGTCATAAACAGTGAACTATATGACTTCAAATGAGAAACCAACATATATTTTATGTATATATTTAGTATATATTTATTCCACTTAATAGAACATAATGTTCTATTAAGTGGAATGAGGGTGTGTATGTCATATACAAGTGTTAGCACAAATTACGTGCAGAGCCAAGATATAAATTCTCTGCTAAGGTTTTTATACATATGGGAATACAGGTATATAGCACTGTATGTGTGCACTAGTGCAAACCACAACAAACCCTATTCGTGCACTTTACAATGAACACAGCACAAAGATACAAGCTATAATTTGATTGGTGAACATTGTTCAGGTCTGACGGTGAATAACGGAAACGCTAGTCTCGTGACACCATAGGCATTATACAGGGGTGTGTACAGTAATTGTGTGGCCACGTTTGGCCCTGCAACCTCACTGACACACAAGATCCATGAGACCGAGACAAGGGCACACTGACCTGCCACTCATTACACTCTGGGAGCTGAGCCATTTTGAATAGTGAGAGGCCATTGAAGAGCTGCCAGAACTGCCATGCAAACAAAAGAACAAAGACTCTAGAGTTTTTTTTTATGTTGTTGTTAAAATGTGAAGTGTAGTTTCTAGTCACACTCAATTAAAGGATACAACTGTTTCCAGACATCCACAAACCCAAACCTATGTGATAAATCCAAGCCTCCATTTACATGATAAAGATTTCTGCTATTCAGGAACATGATATTGCATTTTGAAGGCTGACTAAGCAATTTGTTAGCAGCTAAGGAGCACATTATTCAGCAGAATACCTCTCAAACACAGAAAGCCACCAACACAGCCATTACATCAGACACTCACATGACCGAAGAACAGGAAGGGCAAAAGAAAAGTCAGTCCTCGCCACATCCAAGATTGAAAGCCCTCTAAAAGCAGAATGTAGAAAAATGTTTAACACACTTTCCCCCTGTTTATTACAGCGATGGTTCTCAAAACAGGGTCCAGTAAACCATGAACTGCTTGCAAACTCTTAATTTGACAAAATAATTATTATAGATGATCCAAAACAGTGGTGTGTTTAGGCTTGGCTTGGCTTGAAAGGCCTTGAAAATATCTCACCAACTGTCAGATCCATGTTGTGTCTTTCTCCAAGGGCTCGTAGTCTATACAAACACCCACTCTGATAATAACACTGCAGACACTGAACAAAGCCTGCTCCAGACAAACATAAACAAACACACAAGCAAAGGCTTAGGTAATAATGGTTGTGCATAGATACGAGCCAAGATAGGCTGAATCAAGGATATATTCAAAGTGTATTGGTCTTACTTTGATACAAGGAGTAGGCAAGAAACTGGTTCCTAAAGACCTGGTACAGATATCCTTCAGGCCTAATGAGGAATGCAGAGATAATGAAGCATTTTCAATTAAATATTCAAATGTCTGTTTCACTACCTACTACCACAAAATTTGCTCTGTTGGAGTACAAATACAGGCGATAATCTCTGGCAAACTACTACTAACAAACAATGTTCATATAATGTTAAAACATTATCTTTATTATTATATGAACATGTATGAGCATTGTTTGTTTTTAGTGTTTAGTTATTAAATTAGAACTATTACCAGGTCAGCATTACCCCAGACAAAACTGCTGATATGTAGTGATGGAAGACCCACCAGCCTTTGATTCTGTGAAGCAATACAATAACACTATTAGTGGAGACTTGAGGATTGTATTGCACAGTAAAGTGCAGTGAACAAAGAATTACAGAAATACCTTGTTATGTACACATGAATGTAAATATAATATATTGGTTAGGAATTATAAAAATAACGTACAATTTTTTAAACTTTTAAATGCTATTGCAATTGGTTTCCCCAAGGCCCAGTGAAACCAGCAACATAAACTTTCGATTTGCTGACACAACTGTTTTCCCACCAAATACTGTCCGGAAACAACTGGAAGTCCCGCTTTTTGCCTTGTCACCATTGACAACTGTGGTACTGTTCCGTTTATATTATGTTCATAAGTAGATTAGGTCCACAAGCAACTAGCAGAGTGTCAGTATATGGACTTATGTCACAGGTAAGAAATATATACAGGTTAAAACTTTCAAAGCCCTTTAATTATTCCTTAGGACTTGTGATATACAGACCTGGACCCATTGGTGATGAGAATGCTCTCTCTGATGATTAATGTACAATAGTACCACACCAACAGGAAATTGAGAATAGCATCAACAAATCTAAAAACAGGTACACACAAATAAGTTGATACAGATTCTGTTTAGAATCTTGCAAAGAAAAAAGCAAATTTTTGTTCCCAAAGTCAGCTTGGTGTAATGCTTACCGATAGCTCACGAGGAAATAACATATGAGGGAGAAGAGAAACATTATAACTGTCAGGCAGAGCTTGAACTTCTCATATTCATCTTTGTAGGCAAATCTGACAAAGACACAACCAAATTATTAAGTAAACCCATCTTCACCTGAAAAAATTGATTGAATATCACAAAATCTTGTAATTTTGAAAGCATTTTAAAGGACTTTGAAGGACTTGGGGCAGGGACATTCAGTCATTAGTTAAGGGAAAGCATTCAGACTGACTGGTTACTACAGTTGGTTGCTGTAGAACACCTTATTAGCACACCTTTAGCTGATTAGCAGGAATCAAAGTCCAGATTGGGCGCAAAGAACATAACTGAATAAACACCACTTTGCACTAAAGATTGCCGACAATCATACAGTAAAATTGAGCCATGATTTGGTAATCAGCCATCCTAGCAAAACGTAAGAAACGTAAGAAAAATAACTGCCTGAATACTGTGGAGGGTGGCAGTTATGAGAACAGAAATCACTGTCTTCATAACATAAACACTGTGGCCCCTTTATTACTGTTAATGAATTGTGCTTACTTTGAGTGCTTGGTAAGAAGAGTCACGTTCACATTCCCCAGGATCAGACTGAGATACAGCCTGCGATAAAAAAATATTAGGCCCAAGACAATGACAATGTAGTCAACTTTTAAGTTTAGTACGTTGAATCAGTCAATTTGACTTCATTGCATGGCGACTGAATAAAGTTCTCACCCATTTTTCTTGGGAAGGAAAGCTTCCATTTCAAAGAAAACATTTGGTCTTGCCTCGATTTGCCCTTTAATTTCATCCATGGTTCTGGACTCTTCTTCTGATAGTCCTTTACTGCATCTGATTTAGCATACAAGAGAAAGGGCAAGTGAACAAATTTGGACTATTTCAGTTACTAAGTGTGTACTATTTATTAATGCGTGTGTGTGTACAGTATGTGCATATTACTGATTGCGAATGTGTGTGCACAGACTGAAACATCTACCTCTTAACCAGCTGAGAAATGTCCACGAGTTTTTTGCGCTGACAAGAAATAGCAGAAGAACAACTATTCTGCAGATTGGAAATTTCACGTAGTTTCTGCAAGTACATCCTGTGTGCCTCCTGGGTAATGAAAGTAAAAATATATTTCATGCAAATGTGGCTCTCAAACACTGTATTTACAGATGTACTAATGAATGGTATTTCACCTAAAAAATGTTTAAAAAAAAAGCATATAGCACAGCAAGATAAGGCAAGATGCTAAGATTCACTTCTTACCTGGGTATGTTGATAATCGTCTTCTAGACATCTCCAGTCCTCCAGGAGCTCTTTTAAACCTTTCTGCATTCTGTGAGCTTGTCCGATTCAAGACCTAAACTTACAAGTTAGAGAGCTCTTGAAATATGTGTCTATTCCCCAAACCGCTAGTAAGGCTCTCCAAATGTTTAATAACCCAAAATAGACCTGCACACACTGCATGCTGTGGGGAAATATATTTTCTTAGAGTGTGTGTCACATCATCTTGAATGGTTTATTACTGTAAATGAACTTTGACTGCTCCAAATTTAGTCAACACACACTCAAGAAAGCTACTCTCTTGTGTTGTGCATTGAGATCTTATTCCCTATGAAATGACACCTTATATTTATCATTAACAATAATGAGTAGAGGGACCATAACATTAAATGACAAATCTAGATTTACTTTATGCAAGAGAATTTTTAACACCAACTGACACAAATCTGTGTTAAATTAAATCCTTTCCATTGTAGCGGTCACATAGAAAAGCTGGTTTAGGCATATATTGCAAATGCATAAGTGAAGTAACCATGATGACATAATGTCCTTATTCTAGGAGAGTATTGTTCGCTTGCAAGAGCTGATGTTTAACCGGTTAAACTGTTGACAAATGTACTGACTGTAAGTCGCCCGATAAAAGCATCTGATAAAAGCATCTGATAAAGATCTACCACCTCGGCTGGCAGGCTGGCACCTCTGTCGCTACGGGCTGCGCAACTCTTAGGCCTACGTGCAGCCCGTAGCGCAGTCCCAGACTCTTCTCTGTCCTGGCGCCGCAATGGTGGAATGACCTTCCCGCAGCGGTCAGAACAGCAGAATCACTACCACACTTCCGCAAGAGACTTAAGACACACCTCTTCAAAATCCATCTCTGTACCTCGGCCACTGATCTCTCTATTTCATAGCACTAATGACACTAACAATCCTTATTATATCCTCCTTTCCTCCCTTTAAAAAAAAAAACTCTGCTAGATCAGCTCTTAGAATACAATTATTTACTGTTTAAAGAATGAATAACTTTAAGTGTGAATGATAACTTTGCTTATTGTAATTACTAATTGTTTTAAGGAGTGAATGATAAACCTTTGAAGTGAAGTAACCTTGTTACATGATGCTGTCCTTATTCTAAGAGAATGTTATCTGCTTGTTAACCAGTTCAACTGTTGACAAATGTACTAATTGTAAGTTGCTTTGGATAAAAGCGTCTGCTAAATGCTGTAAATGATAAATGTTTTAAATGTAAAATTAAGTAAAACTGAGTTGAGAATGCCCGTCTCCATCTGTGAACTACAGAGCAGAGTGTTTCCATTTGGACAGAGTGGACTATTTTTGTGAAGACTATCCTCTAGCACCATCTTCTGGTCAATTAAATCTGTTTCAACTGCAATCCACACTTATACCTTGGTCCTACTCCTCGTTTCATTTACATCGTCCAATAGCAAATTAACTTTTGATATTTTTCTAATTCCAATTTTTTTTTTTACAAGAGATTCCTCTCATTTACCGAGAAGGAATCTCTTCTCAGTGGGCAAAGGCAGGTTTGAATAGTGGTCAAATTGTTGACAAGCGCCCCCCACCTCTCTCTCCCTCACACACACACACGCCCTCTTCAGCTGCAGCTACTTGTGTTTTCAATAAACGCTGAAACCGGAAGAAGGGCCATATTGGGTGCAGTCAGACATTTGTCCATATGCCTTTGGATGTCCCTTCTGTTAATGAATGTCTTTGGACAATAAGGACAGTGAAAATGTCCTTTTCCTGCACACGGCAAATGGCATATAAAAATGATGAACTCTGAAAAATAAAAATAAACAATTGAATAGTAAAGACTGCTGCCTCACAGGTTGAAATTTTGAAAGGATTGTGAGGTAGCAATGAACGAGGCTTGTGACACGAGGAATGATATAATTATTCATACTGTATTTCACAGAACTTAGATTTTTACTGATACAGCTTTAGTAGAAATTAGGGCTAGAAGCACTGTAAAATTATATATTCTCACCTCCGTGTTGCAAAGCCTTGTGTCGATGGCTTTCAATATGCGTCCATACATTTGCAAAGTCTTCCCTTGGTTTATATATGGATGGCTGGCAGAATGGACAGTGGTAAAGCCTGCATTTTTCACACAAGTTTAGAGAAACGGGGTCATCTGACTGCTTATGAACTGTCACGTGCATGTTTCTGGGAGAGAGGGAGAAAAAAAAAAGTTTAAATTATATATTTTATTAATATATTTAAAAATACTTGTTTCATACAGTTTGTCCATTTGTCTGTGAGATGAGAGACCCACACGGGTAAAAATGCATATAATAAGTATATAAGGAAAGCCATGATTTACCATAGTGATAAAAAGGGTAGAATTGGCTCAAGGCCAGTTTCATGGATAATGAACTGGGTAGGCCATTTTAATAAAGGTGCAAACAAACCAAGGGAGAAATCGTCTATATGTACTGTGTCCTACAGAGAAGGGTATTGTGTACTTGTACAGCCTCTTGAATCTATGGATTGTTTATGTCCAACAGAACAAGCCTAAACTAAGGCCCACTCAAAAAAGGAGGCTTGACTTTAACCATGTTTGTCATAGTAGCCCCTCTTGCCCGTACAGCCATGCTCACTTTTGTGGACAACCGTGTTCCAAAACATAAACATTGAGCTGTGGAGGAAATTTGGCAACTTTTACCACATGTAACTTTGCTGCAATTGTACTATATTTAATTGTACATGCAATTGCTTTTATCCACTTTGGATAAAAGCTTTTGCTAAACCACCAAAATTGTTAGGACCCACCTGAGAATCTCGATTTCCACCTCCTCCTCGGCCTGCTCTACGACCTGTGCCTCTATTCTCCTGAGAAAATAAAGCATTTTTCATAAACCCAGCATATTTGCCATGGGCCATGTACAGCTCTCATACACATACATTCACATGCGCTTACATACATGGCATTGACTATGTCCTTGTAAGTACAGAGTTCCTGTTCAAGATATTGAACCCTGGCCAGGGCCTGAACTAGTTTGTTCTTCACACTGTCTAGTGAAGGGGTCAGTGCATAAGAGTGTTCCTGTTGAAAGTGGAGCAAAAAAATAAAATAAAAAAATCTTAGCTCAGGCTACATATGTCATTTATTTCAACAGAATAAATGTTTTGACATTTAGCCCCATTCTCCTTTTGTTACTGTACCAGGCAGGCAAGACAATATTACTACAAACACTACACACCAACAATAAACATTGCTTGTATGGTAATTGATCTAACAATTACTCACATCACAAGCCAGAGCTTCTGGTGTTCCGTCTGAAACACTGCCTTGTGCTTCGGTTGACAGTTCACGGGCCGCAGAAACCTTCGTCTGTGTCTTTACAGTTGGTCTTGTTGCCACAGGTTGCTAAAATAACATCACAATGTGTGTCTAACTTAATGTAATGACTAAATACATTATACAGTGCATGAATGATAGAATAATCATATGCTCACTGTCTGTGGGGGGGAAGGAAAATCAAAAATACAAGGGATAGCTCCCTCTTTCAGACGCACAATCTGTCCAGTTCTGTCAATATCCTCCACCCTAAAATGCTGACTGCACAACACAGAACAATGTTTTGCCACAAAGCCCTTTTTCCTGACAGCCGTTTCCCAGACCTTCTTGAGCTCAAGATCAGTAGGAAACCTGTGAAATTTTGAAAAGATTTAAAGTATTTGGAAGAATTTGAATATAAGAAAATGTGACAGCGCCAAGTTATAATGAAAGCACATTTAATTAATAATAAAAAAAATAATATTGATAATAACAAACAAAGAAAATGTAACACTTAAAAGTATAGCAAACAATTATACGGGACCAACTTTTAAGCAACAATCAGCGCTTGCCGCGCATGGCGAGACTGGATGTGGCAGCTATTATCATGCAATACAGTTCATTGTTCTGCCTGTTTAATCATGCCATCAACTGTATGCTACAGCTGAGCCAGAAAACCTATATAATAAGGACTAAAACCTATTAGGCATACCAATGTCGATAACACTTGACAGATTCAAAATACGCATTTACTTGCATTTACCTGTGAAAGCCTACACCCCGTTGTCTTGTTTGCAAAGTGCGGCTGATCTTACAACCATAGGCTGCGCATGTTTGTGGCATTTTTAGTAAAAAGTTCAAAGTTTCACGAAGATGAACTATGACAATCAGAATCGGTTAGTGTATTAGTGTTAAACTCAAGCTGGCCTTTCCAAGATGGAAGCCTCTCGGTCGACACGCCCAGTGACCACTCTTCTTCGTCTTCTAGTTGTGCGTTTATGGCAGAGTAGACATTTGCTGCCATCCACCGGGGGAGAAAATCGCCGAGTAGAGGGGAACATTTCAAGCATCTTTATTATCTTTAGACAGCAATCTATTTGGGTGTTGCACACTTCATTCGGGCCTGTAGAGTTATCTCTTCTAATCCTAATTTTACATCTTTTGTCATTCTTCTGAAATATGTCCCATTTTCACAGAAGGCAAGTTCTTATTCGCAAATTACTACATTAATAGGGCTGCAACTCGGTCATTTTTACAATTGATTATTATGTCCATATTCCATTACTATAGCAAATAAATTGGAACTTGAAATGACAGTAAAATACTGTACACAATTATGTTAAATGCTTGTGTGAAGTTATATGAACGCAAACAGGCATCTTGCATTTGTTTAATGTTTACCCAGCAGTCTAAAACATGATAATACTGAACAAAGACAGGCATTCACATTTTAGTCAAGTTGTAAATGGCACATTTTTTACATAATACATCACATAACTGATTATTGGATTATAAATTCATTGTTTCACCCACACATAATAAAACAATGCAAAACAACTCAAGTGCTTTAAAAAATAATAATGTATAACTGTACTTTGGTGGTCAAATATTGACTTTGTAATCATTGTGTATACATAAAATTCATATTTATAAATATAAATTAGATATGACTAAGTTGAGGCCAACACAACCTTCCATTCTTGAAGGTGGCTGTTTTCGTTTGAGAATATTGTAGAAATATTTTGAGTTATACTTACATTAGCCTTGATTTCAACAAGGAGTAAATGCGTTTTCCTTTTAAATCAGCTTTTATTAACTGCAATACATTCTCGAAAGTTATAAGGCACATTGTCACATCTGCACAGATGTCATAAGGGATTCCAAATTATAAATAACTTAAGGGGAAAAAAAAGTATAGCACTTGGACTGAAGATGTAGAAATAAATTGTGTTTGTACCTACTCCAAAAGCATTCATTTATGTATTGAAGTTGCATTCAGTCAGAATGCAATACTTACGCGGACTTAACATTCATGTATTAGAGGACAACAGGACCAATATCTGGCATGTATGAATACTGTCTTTTCATATATACATTCCACAGAAGGAGTACTGCGAGAGTGGTATGCTTGTGATTAAGATCATGCTGGGTAACGTTAAATGCTCAGCAATACATTCACACGATATATATATAATAAAAAAAAAATCATCTGACCATTCACCCGCTTAAATACATGTTCAAACTTGGCAAACTTTGCACTACAGTCCTTTGGTAAACATGGCATTGCCACCTTTTATAAAATAGAATTAAAGCCAGTATAAATCCCTTTGCCACTGTAAAAATGAGTGTGATGAAATGGATCTGTTTTTTTTTTCTTCCATCTCCATCCATCAAAAAAAGGCACCAGCAGCTTCTAGCCTGATTCCTTCTTGCGACAAAACAGCACTTTGGAGGAGGCTTAATTTAATTAAGACAAATGGCAGGTAGTTTAGGGCATTCACTTGGCGCGGAGGCTGGGGCGCTACCGGGGGATGGGATGGCCGGGAGAAGGACGGTTGTGAGATCTTAAGTGTATTCCTTTGGTTGATGCTATTCTCAGTTTGTAAAGCCCCAGTGATTGTTGGGGTGCATGTCTCTGGAGAAGAAGAATTGATGGGGTCTACTCAATAGCACCAGGCCTGGTGGCCACATAGACGAAGACCACGATGAGCAGCACCACCACAGCCAGAGTGGGAAGGACAACAGTGGCCACCTGCTGCCGGGCTTCCTGCATGGCCTGCTTACGTTCCTTCTTGTCCCTGGAAGTTTCTTTCTTGGGTTTGCCTTTTAGTTGCCTCATGATGTCGCCCTCTCTGGGTGGGCACGGGATGGCACCAAACCGCCAATCTTTTTGTCTTGTCTATTAAGGCTCTGCCTCCCCACAATGACACATGACAAAATTAGTCAAATCTTAGTTTTGATTTAAAAAGGACTGATTTTATTTCCTTCAAATTATTGTAAATAATTGAATGCCCTAGCTAATATAATAGAATGCACCAGTTGGCGTTGGTTGATTATTGGTTGTTGAGACTAGTCGAGGATATAGGAGAAGTGTTTGTATGCAAGGTTATAGCGAAATAAAACCGATGGTGCTGACCAAAATAGTCCATTCCTTCCTCAACGGTTATTTTCAATAGCTGGCAGTTGCTAAAAGTTACTAGTCAGTGACAGCTGCTCACTGACAGGTAACGTTAGTACAGAAAGACAAAAATAATTTGTCCATGGCACTAATACTAGTAAGAGATTTGTCACTGCTTACTTTGAAATTAACCTTTAGGGTTTACATAACTGTAGCAGTTAACGCTAGCTAAGTTAGCTAGCGCTGTAGCTCTGCTTAAGGCTGATGTAAAATTATTTACTTTATGTTTGGTCGTGTTGACTCTAGCATTAGCTATATTGTTACGAATGCTGGTTAAGTTTACGATAGTTATGCAAGATTAAGTTATCGAACTAACCAGCTAGCTTTCGGTGTAGTAATGTAGCTAACACTAGCTAACCAGAAACTACCTGCCTTCCTGAATAAAACATTGCTGACGATTCAAACCTGTTTTGATTTAACTCAACTTTGACAAACCAGTGACTGTACTACTTCGGTAACCACGTGTAGCTATTTTTTTTCCCTAAAGTATGCCAATATATTTCTCTGTACCGATGACAAATGTTGACGTTGTGTTTTTAAGCTCCCTACCTTGTGCTAGTGTGCGGTTCCGTTGTCCAGAGTTAATCCGGTAGAATTCTACGTGGCAGTGTGGAGCGTCGGGACCATGGACTAATGTGTCGGTCGGTCAAGATGGAAGTCACAATACTCAATAGTGCTATCCACAACAAATGTGTCTGCACTGTAGAGACCATAAGGTCGAGATAGATGTACTATAAAGAAGTTATTTATATGTAAGTTATGGTAGTCTAAAGACCGCTGTAAATATTGTAGCTAGTCTAACGTTAGATACACTAAGCCTACTCTCACAACATTGTCCACCAGGTCGTGCTATTGGCATTATATTATGTAGCCTATGAGGAGGTAACTTAATTGGAGTGAATGCAAAGTAGGCCTCGTGTTAACAACCTTACATGTAAATTGTGATAGTAATTTCTTTTAACGTTGTAACGCTATTCCGGTTACTGTTCAACAACTGTATTTTCTGCCGGCCTCACCTAATTTTACCGTCCCGCTCTCGTCCACTAAAATGAAATCCGTTTTGCCGTCTGCCTGAATCGAGTGAATGCGGCATTAGCAAGTGCTCTGTTATTTCAAAGCTTCCAAAACAAACACCTCTTAAATGAAATCATGTATAGCGCTTGTTTTAATAAGTGATAAAGTAGACTATATTATATTAGCTTGTAGGCTATACAGCAGGCACATATACAAAACATTTTTTATTTTAAATACTGGTGTAGAAATCTCAGGCAAATTAAAGTTTATAGACAGCATTTGTTTAAAATGTATTTGTATTGTCTTTGTACCATGTGAGCCTCAAAATGTGTTACACAAAAAAATCTCAATAGCCTACATTTTCCCTGTTTCTGTTATGCAGAGATAATTGAGTGCTGTTGGCATCACTTTTAGGTATACAATTAAATGATAACTTTTTTCCATTTTCAGAAACACCAAGAGAAACATAATGTTCTTTTGTTTGAAAACATCCCTAAAATGTGACCTGAAGAGAAATCATGGTATGAAAGACCCTGTTTTACAGGGAACATATATCTGTGTGTGATAGCAAAAGGGTTCATGTTTGTTTTTGTTTTTTAAAGCTTCATCCTCTAAACTGATCTTGGTCTTTATCTATTAGATACAATTATTATAGCTTACTGCTATTTGTAATTTGTACATCAGCTAATTTGAGTGTGAGACTCCAATATACAGTAGGATATATACTTCAACATAAAGAAATCTACAAGACATACAGTAGCACATATTGTTGGGTCAATTTACAGACAAATTCATGGCTGAAGAATTGCTATCAAATATTTCCAGAGTGACAATAAGACGTAAACATTTCCTGAACCAAGGATAAAACATGGCATAAATAATTGGGTTCAGGGTTGAGTTCAAGTAACCCAGCCACACAAATACTTCAAAGAGGGCAGCCGGAGTGCTAAAGCCAGTGTAGGCATCAATTATAGAATTTAGAAAGAATGGCATCCAACAACAGATGAATCCACCGACCACAATAGCCAGTGTTTTCGCTGCCTTATGCTCAGAGCGTTTAATCAGCCCTCTGCCCTTGGTGTTTGATGCCGCCCAATGGCTCATATCCTCTATCTTTCTTACATGCGCTTTAGCAACCAGAAATATTTTAAAGTACAAGCCCACCATTACAGTGCACGGAAAGAAAAACCCTATTATTGTGTCCAGGGTCCCCCAAAGCTTATTAAAGAGCAGGTTACAGCTGCCAAGGCAATTCATCGATTGTAGTATTTCCTCTAACCCTGCCACATTAGCCTTTGAGAACAGTAGCCCATAGGAGTAGATGGCGGCCAGTGTCCAGCTGGCAAACACCATAACCCAGGCCACTGGCATGGTGATGGTGCTGGCGTAATGGAGTGGGTTGCATATGGCTTCGTGTCTGTCCACGGCAATGCAAACCAGGTGGAAGATGGAGACGGAGGTCAGGAACATGTCAAAGCTGGAGTGCAGGAGGCAGACGGCGTCTCCATAGAACCAGCATCCCTCCACCGCCCGGACAGTGCCGAAGGGCATGACAGCGACGCCCAGCAGAAGGTCCGCCAGAGCCAGAGATAAAATCAACACATTGGTGGGGCTGTGCAGCCACTTGAAGTGAGTTATAGACACAATAACCACGGCGTTGCCCACAATCGTGACCAGCATGCCCAGAACGAATATCACATACAGAGCAAGTTTGGCTCCCACACTGAATTGAGTTCTGAAACAGGAGCCATTATAGCCTGGGTAGCAGAGCTGCTCCTGAAGAAGGTCATCGGTCATCATGAGTGCAAACACGCCAGTAATCACCCCACCAGAGACCCAGGATACAGCGCACGATAACAAGGAGAGATCTGGTAATCTCAGTCGTATGGCAGAGGATCACGCATGTTTATACACCTCCTTCACATCAAACCACCCAATCACAGGCCTTAGATAATGTAATGATGTAAACAGTCAAAATCTGCAGAGACAATGATTGTGTGTATTTTTATAGGTAGCTCAGGCATGTCAGGAATTGAATCCAGGACCTTTCCGCTAGGAGTTTGACCCCCCTAACCACTAATCCAGTGGTTCTTAACCTGGGTTCAATCAAACCCCAGGGGTTCGGTGAGTCAGTCTTAGGGGTTCGGCGGAGGATAAGACACACCATATGATTCGTGATGACACGCCCCCCTTCGGTGGGTTCGGTAAATGCGCATATGAAACTGGTGGGGTTCAGTACATCCAACAAGGTTAAGAACCACTGCACTAATCATTTTGACCCTATTAAAGGTACACTCCTCAATATATCTCATGATGTCAGCAACAATAAAAACATTATTGGTCGGGTCGTAGTGTCAAAAAGTGACAAAGCAGTGTTCTGACCAGGGGCGGTTTCTTCTTTGGGGTGATCGGACGACGCACCACCTAAAGTGGAAAGGGAGGGGAGGGAATTTCTATCACATTCTACCACAGTGTTACGCTATAGCCGTGACTGTTCTAGACGGTTTTTCCTGCCTTAGAATATCATAGTCCAATCAGCTTCCAGTGTTCCGTTGAGTTCCACCCCTTTCGGGCGGTTTCAGTCCAATCGCCCAGATCACTCTGATAGACTTCCATGTTAAGGCAATTATTTTCGAACTGCAGAAACTGCAATGCTATCTCTATACATGCACTGTGCGAAGCATTACAATATTTATTTGACATGTGCAGATCTGCTCGGAGCCCACTAAACTGCTGCTAACTCCCACATAGAATCCGCACTGGAACCTCTCTAAAGGCATAAATTATAATGGGGTAATTTAGCTGATGCTTTTATTCAAAGCGATTTACAGTGAGTGCATTTCAGGTAGGTAGACATCTTGCTCAGGGATGCTTACAGGCCCACTGCAAGGCTCGAACCCAAAAACTTCTGACTGAGAGTCGAACAGCCAGACCACTATCATGGCCTAATCTAGTGTGCCAACTGCAGGTAATGTTATTTGTCTTATGAACGCATACAAAACTATACTGTGAGTTTCCTTTTTTTGAGAAGAGATGAACATGGCGTTTGAAGGCCTAAACAGGTGCCCATTGAACTGCATTATAAGCCCAGTGAGAAGTAACAGTTCAACAGAATTCAACATTCAACAGAATGATACATTTATCAATTAGTGTATAGAGTAAAACAACCAGGGCTGGTATATTCCTACTGCACTGAACCAAGTTAGTCTTACCTACCTTTTAGTTTACATATGCCGGTATGTATTGTACTCTATAACATGTTTCAATTTACAACCATATGACATTATAAACACCCACAAAATAGGATCCCTTACAAAAAGCTTGATACTATAATATTGATATAGACCAGATGGATTTGCAAGGCAAAATCTCTGTTTAATATGGTTGTAGATTAAAGAGATTAAACAAAAGATACATTAAACTGACCACAGACTTTATTTACATTATTCACCTTAAAATGCAACTTATTGTTTATAAAAACCTTCACCATCTAACACCAGGGATTTGTCATGCATCATTTACATTTACAGCATTTGGCAGACGCTTTTATCCAAAGCAACTTACAATTAGTACATTTGTTAACAGTTGAACTGGTTAACCACCAGTTTTTGCAAGCAGATAACATTCTCTTAGAATAAGGACAGCAACATGTAAGAAGGTTTCTTCACTTATGCACAACATTACTCGAAGGTTTAACATTCACTCCTCAAAACAGTTAGTAATTATAATAATCAAAGTTGTCATTGACACTTAAAGTTATTCATTCTTTAAACAGTAAATAATTGCTAACTGTAAAGTGCTTAGTATTCTAAGAGATTTTCTTTATTATTTTTTTTTTAAAAGGGAGGAAAGGAGGATAGAATAAGGAATTGTTAGTGTCATTAGTGCATGCGAAATAGAGAGATCATCATGGTCTTCGAACCTCTGGATTTGTTTATTATTCTGCCAAAAACGGATTGTTTTGTGGGGTAGGGACATAATAAAATAAATCCTTTTTGCCCAACTTCAGTTTTATTTAATCAATCATGTTAAAACAGTTTAATTTCTGAAATGTCCGATTTAAAGACACTACCTGAAACTATCATTGCAAATGCCTTTCTAAACCAGCTGTAAAACAATGCATACACCAACGGGTTCACAGTGGAATTCAAGTAGCCCAACCAAACTAAGGTATCAAA
>JAODLI010008109.1:0-27022 GCA_027575585.1 Percopsis omiscomaycus | reverse complement strand
TGTATATGTATGTGTATATGTATATGTATATATATGTGTATATGTATATATGTATATGTATATGTATATATATATATATGTATATATATATATATGTATATGTATATATATATATATATATATATATATGTTTTCCTTGTTATTAACCACCCAAACTATAGAGTTTGAGGTAATGTCACTTCTGCATTGCGCTGTGCAGACTCGTGTAGACGTAACACTGTTCACCCTATCACTGCAGTAATGTAAATATAAGGAGATAATTCCTGAAATAGGCAGCACTTATTTGCCAGGTCAACAGTAGCAGGAAAGCTGGAATGGATTGTGGAGACTTGCCGATCCTTTTTATCGGATATTGTAGGGCTGAAATAACATACATATTGTTAAGAAACAATATAAGGCAAGTTGCACAGTACTGCACTTCAACTTGTGGAAAATACAATAACTTGAAGTTGAACTTGTGAAATACTGTAAGCTCCCAAGGTTACAGAAAGTGAGCCTGTGCCATATAACACTGTCCTCACGATCTCCTCCCAAAGGGTGTCCATGTCGAGCCATACAGATGAGGGTAAGATACAGCTTAATATGATCCCTGCACCCTGGCTCCCACACCCATATATACTACACATGCTGTAGGTGTTGTGTTGCTGAGTTAGTTAGTTAGGTGCCAACTGTCAACATTCCACAAACGGGAACAGTGTTATAGATTACACTGGTATGACTCAGCAAAATCCAATAGCAAAAGGAGGCATAATATCAATGAGGGCACCAACTACAATGCAGAGCTTGTGATATGGTACACCGTACTACTCTGGTACTACGCTGTTCCTAATGTTTTATATTCACATCAGTCAATTCTTGCTTGAAAATATTACTATACAACGTACAGTATGAAGATCAGTTTTTACACCCCTTCAATACTGTACGCGAGGTTGGCTACCATATTTGGTTCCAAGTGGTGTCATACCTCATGATGTATGTCTCATGGCCTTAGTCCTCACAAACTGTCCTACACAGACGTCTGAGCAAAGGTGTACTTATAGTGTTAGTATGTAGGATACTCAGCTTGTATGTGCTAGACCTTCTCTAATAGCTTTTTAAGTGGGTCAGAAAGCCTTTGCTTCAAAGTAATGTTTCATTTCGTTGCACCATGGTCACGCTTGACTACAAAATGCTCTCAACACAAGCTGCCTCTGCATTGCATATTCAATATAGCAACATTATGGGGGCTTTCCACTCATTTGACAATCACAAACAGGCAAAACATCATCCCAAAATACATAGACAATGAATCCATGAACTATGAATGCTTTACCTTTAGCATTCAACTTAAGGATTGATGTAATTGCCTTGTAAAATGTGCTCATATGCTTTAAGGGAGGAAATGTGATCTTGAGACGCAGATTGACTAGGATCTATGGAGTGCCCCTCCCAGAGGAAAGTGCTACAACATAAGACCATTTGGAGCTAGGATGAAGGTGGAACAGAAGCAGGAATATTAAAACATGGAAAACACTATTATTTAATGGCATTTGTAATTATCAGCAGCCTCTGTGTTCAAGGATGTGTTATATTTTCTTAGAAGAGAAGTGCTGTAGTGAACAAGTGTTGAACTAGTTTCAAAACGGGGAGGAATTGGATTCTGTTGGATGGAGATCAGACAAGATAGTGAGTGCATTTATCAATCTTTATCAGTCTACCAGCGCAGATCCGCGCAGAGAAATCATCTTACGACAGGGTTCACGTGTGATTCATTAATACTTGGTATCTCGCCAATCCCAGGCCAATATGATGTTGCACACATTCTCTAGCATGTAGAGCTTAGTTTACCCCGCTGACGATATTGACAAGAAGGGGACTTAATAGGCACCAACACTGCTGGCATAGTTCTACTTATCGTTGGCTGCGAGATACCGGACCAATCCCCCAACTCGCGCGGAAAGGTCCCGGTGACAAAAAAAACAATATGGAGAGCACCTGCACTGGCATTGGAGCATCGGGTTTCTCTCCTCTTTTGAGGTCCAAATGACCATACGGTTTTACGCCTGTTTTGTCGTATATTCGTCTGGTAAATGAGGGCCAGTGAGTGTACTTTAAAAGTGACCTATAGAACGATGTTTTTGAGAAAATATGTCGGATCAATTCCAACTGTACCTAACTCATACCTATATGACAGCTGAGCGATGGTTTAGGGGGAATTTAAGTTACTAGAGAGGGTGGTGCCATGCGACAGAGACCACAGTGACCTTGGACTGCTTTGTCCGTGCCCTTGGCACAGCAGCTAAGAAGATAGAGGTAGAGGCATCCCAGCAGTCCTTGTGAGATGAGTACAGAGGCCAGCTACATCCTGGTTACTGATATCGAATGGCTTCAAGCTGACATGAGTGAAGATGTGATAATTGTATAAATTCCTTGGATAAATGCATACGGAGTGCCAGACCATTACGGTATGCGAAAATGTGATCTGGTGAAAGGTAGAGGGGCATCTAGAGGCTAGAGGCTTCCTGTGTGAACGTGATACATCGTTTTATAAGATTTCAGGAGCCACTTTGCTGGTGGCTTGGACTGGCTTCAAAGTTCCCTGCTTCAATTACAGCACCTTCCTCTGAGCCAACTCACTCATTTATCTCTTCCTATTACTTTCTCTTCCCTCATGTCTTATGTTCACTCATTTATCTTCCGTTGCTGTGTGTTGAGTTGGGGGAAGGTTGAAAGAGAGGTTGGGGGTAAAAACAGAAGAGCAACTTCTACACATGGAAACAACCCTGGCTGTCCGGACTAGGATTCTCATATCAAAGTTTCCTTGTTTGACTGATTTATAAAAACCAAATTTTCCGACACTTCGTTACCCGGTTATATAAGAGTGCCATCAAGCATGAGTAGATCAAATTAAAATAAAACAACGGTATGCATGTTGTATATAACTCTAATCTTCAAATGCATTCTGATCCAAGGTTGCTGTCACCCCTGGCTTAAAGTGCATTCACTAAATTAAAGCCAGCCAATTTGCAATCTCTCTTTTTCTCTCTCCCTGCTTCAGTCTTCTGCAGCCCCCAGAATCTAAACCATTCCTCCCATCCTCCGCAGCAAAAATATGATCCCTCAGTCTGCTTTATAAATGATGGCCCTGTTTTTTTTTGTTTTTTCTCCCCCTCTTTGTTCATCTGTTCTCTGACCTCACGTACTCAGGGCTGCGCTCTGCACGAATTGCAAAACATGTCAAACACGTAGCTCATTGCCACCATGACCCTGAGAGTGGAATACAGGATATAGAATTCTCTTTGCCTCTTGAAAAGGAGTGAATTCAAACGGCGACGGTAGCGATATTCCAAATGATTAGAGTTCACAATGAGGAGCTTTATCCTGTGTTGTGGGGTTGTGTTAGATCTGCAACCCTGCCTCCTTCCTTTCATCCCTCCTTTTAACGTATTCATTCGTATCTCCTCTGCGCTATCATTTCTGTTCAGAGGGTGGCATGCTGATAAATGCTTGTTAGCATCTACCTCACCACTCGCTGCATCGACACTGTAATCATTCTTTCTTGTACCAGCTCTATCAAGTAGAACCAGAGGGCTCCATTAGTGCTCTCTCTAAGTAGAAATTGCCTATATAGCATTGCTGGAGTGCTATAGTGATGAATTCTTGATGTGAACTGAATGAGGGAAAATCATTAGCTCTGATGGGACCGGACCAGATTTACGGGGAGATGGATGGACAACAAGCTGCAACTAGAACTGCTGTTGCTCTTCAAACATGGTTGCCAAGCTGCAATTGACACTTTTCATTTAGATAGATATTTCCTCAAGATACGTGACAATTTTCTGAACACCCAACTATGTAAAGCATTGGTTCTCTGAGTTAATTCATGTACACTAAACAGGTGTTTCAGGGATCACGGAATCTAGGGACCATGTAAAGTTAAGAAGACAGGGCCAATTAAAAGCCTTCACCTGTCATTTTTTTTTAAATGGAAAACCCTACATCTGAGAGTCAAAAATCCCTTTCTCTTTCAAGCTGGGTGGTTTTAAACATCCTGTAGGCCTGCTCTTAAATCGTTGGGGAAAAAACGAAGCTCTTGGATAAGTGGGACAAGGAGATTGGGTTATGTTTATTTTAGGGGACTCATTATACAAGAATTCTGTTTCCTCTTCAGGGGGAGCTTGTCCTGTGCATGTATGGAAAGACTGGCACCATGCCACTGCACAAAACAAAGTAAGGATCAGTTATTGCATTCCAGGTACACATAAGGACATGTACAGCGTATAAGTGTAGCTCAGTGTTTGTTTCATCACTGTTGAGTGTTTTAAAAGTGAGGGTGGGGGATGGGATTTGTACGTTGGTAAATCCAGCTTTAGTTTACAATGTTTTAAAGGCTAGTTATTAATAAGTGTTTTAATATAGTGTGTGTGTGTGTGTGTGTGTGTGTGTGTGTGTGTGTGAGTGTGTAAACATGCTTATGAATGGAGTAGAGCATTTTAATTCAAAGAAAATAAGACCGATGATGGCAACGATGATACGAGTGTGATTTTAATGATGCATTACGGTCCGACAGCTAGCCTGGGCTGCTCTCATGGCAGTGTTTTGTGACAGGCTACACATAGCTTTCCAAGTTTATAATAAAAAAATACTGGTCTGTCTGTTGCCTTGCCCTTTGAAGACAATGTGGTCCATATTGTTTCTGTTTAAGTGTTGGGCTTACATGTGGGTCAATAGTACACATATAACAACAGCAGCTGTTGCAGCAGATTGTCATTGTTCGATTTGGGAGACATCTAGGGAATTCTATGGTGTTCCCTCATGCAAGCATCCTTCTTAAAGATCCTTTGAATTCTGGTGTTGACCGTTAAATCAATACTACTTGCTCCAAACACGCCTGAGTGAACATTATAATGACAACATTGTTTTAGAGTCAGGTTTGGCCCTGACTGTCACTAATCCTTAAAACCATTGTTTCCTCAAAGGCAACTAGACATATTTACCCTAGCATACCAGCAAGTAAAAATGTTGTTCTAACCCAGTTTATAGTAATAGTAGTGTAGTAATACAATATTTGCATTACCATTACCATTAAATCTTAATATAAATGCCAAAACCGTTTCGTGTACCAGGCTGTAAACGTGTTTATTTCTCCTGTAAAGTTGGACATGGGGATCTATTGGGATTGACTCGTTTTTGGAGCCAGCCTCAAGTGGCCATTAGAGGAAAAGCAGATTTTGGCACTTGTTGGATTCATTTTTCAGCACCGGAGGTTGCTGCTTGGGTAAAACACAGGTGGGCAGGGGCCAGAGACAGTGAACCCACCTACCGGGACACCCAGAGGAAACCTAATCAAAACTACACGGCCAGACGGGCACCTACAGCAGGAAGACTGATAAGAAACATCACATTCTCTCACCAAACTCGCCCCCATCGCATTCTATTTTTAAAATAAATGACAGAGCCATATTCTTATTGGGGGGGATTAAAGCTTGCAAGCAGCGCAGAGAAGATGAGAGGGAAGAAAGAAAAAGGGGAGACGGGGAGAGGCTATCTCAGATAACTTGCAGGGAGGGCAGATTACTGGATTTCATAAAGCTCATATCAAAGCAACAGCTGGAGGACAAGGCCACGGAGAGGCGGGAATATGTCAGGACAAGCCAAGAAAGCGAATACGAAATGCCACATCTCTAACAGAGTAGGACCGTAGTTTAGAAAGTCGTGGGGGCGAAGATCATTTCAAGATTTTGAAATGATCTTTTTCTTATAGTTAACGTGAAGTAGTTTTGTTATCTAGTTGTATTACTGTTGATGAAGTGTGTTGCATATGTGACTACATTTGTTTATACTGCGAATGGACACTAACGCTGTGTGTGTGTGTGTGTGTGTGTGTGTATGCGCACGTCTACACCTGCATTACCAGCCCAACCCACCCGCTGCCTCGCAGAAGGAAATTGTCTTGTGAAAATCAGTATTATATACTGTAGAATTCTAAAGCCTTGCAGTTAATTCACAGGCTTCTGTGATTGAAAATATATACAGTGTGTATAGGCTTTTACTGGATTGGGAACAGATGAGAAGGTAGAAAAAGAGGTAGGGATGAGGATTGGGTAGGAATGTAAAGTGACAAGGAGAGAGATAGACAGGGGTGGATAGGAGGGCTGGGAGAAGGAAATGGAACAGAGACGTGGGAAGACCGAAACGGGATGAGGAGATGAGCCTCAAGAGGGGGAAAGGCAACAAATGAAAGACTCTTGACTGACAGGAGCGAAGAGGGTGTAGAGTTTAGAGGCTTTGGGAAAACTTTTGGTCCAGAATGACGTGAAAAATAACTTTGCGTGTTTGATAGTCATAACTCCAATCCAACCCTAAAATGTTTCTGTGTGTGTGTGTGTATGCATGCGTTTGGTACTAGCAATAACAATTATAACAATTTAATCTCTCCATTTCTTGCCATCTCTCTCCAAGCATGCTGTGTGTCAGGATGCCTTTATTACACAGTAGATCTGCTCCAGCGCGTGTATAGAGGTACACATTTCAAACAGAGTGAGATGATAAGCAATGCAGATTATGACCTGGATGAGAATTGGAACATTTATTGAAGCGTACCTTGGCCCACTAAACTAAATAGGCTGCACCAACCATGACAATCATCCTGTTTGAAAACAGAAAACCACAAGTTGGCCACAAGTTGGGTTTAGCTTGCAGCTTAACCCACTGGGGTTAACTTTCACAAACCTTTCTGTTTGTGATACATAAACATTCATGTTTCAAACGTATGTTTTCTGCATGTGTGTAGCACTGCAATTTACTATAATGTATTAGTAAATACGAGAGTGACGCAAAAGCATCGCTCGCTCGGCTGGTCTCTTGTCTGTGTCTCTTCCTCTCACCACTTCCTGGAGTCGAAACCGTCTATGAATTATTCAGCCCCTATGTCGTCTGCAGCAGCCATTCAGCTTTAGCATTAAAGCTGACGGGAATTGCAAATGAAACGAGCCAATCCCAGAGATTGATTCTATGTCTTATGAGGACATACGCCCCAGTAATGGTTCAAACGGCTATTCGGCAAGGTGTAGAAGTGGGCCACCGGGGAATTGAGACGGTTTGCAAGAGCATGTTGTCATCTCCTATAGTGCATTATAAAACATTTAAATGCCGTGCTGCTGTGGATCGCAACACTTGGCATGACATCAACCTGACCATAGCCAGTGGCACTACAGTCAGCTGTTATTAGCATCCATTTATTTAGATGCCCAATAATGACAGCGTAAGTGCCGTTGAATCAAACCTAAGAGCATTTAAGTTCCCCTCAGTCCTTTACAGAGTAGACAGCCTGGAGATTTCCCCCTTTCATTCTCGTCTGCCACCCCCGTCACTGTCCTTGTGCTGCTTCTAACTTGTCATCTCTGCAATGTGTCACTTCCAATGTTATTCCGGCTCTGAGGGAGAGTGCGGTCTTGCACCGTGGCGAGTGCTGCCCAATCACTGTGGCAGCACCTGTCACCTCTGTCATATTACCTGCGGACGTTTGCTCGCTCCCCAGGGGAAACATCGCGGTACAGATGGCGGAGGAACAGCCGTCATTACTGAAACTCACAGCCGGCCCTGCCATGACCTTAAACAAGACATCGAAGACATTGTAATGCGTGTCAGAATAATAAGCCGCATGCCAAAATTTGAACCCGGGCTTGACAGGAGGGAAATAGCTCCTTTTAGCATTGGAGGGGGAGCATCTCGGGTTGATGAGCCTTCTCTGACACATGTCCTTGTAGCACTGCAGGTGATGCTAGCTGAACTGCTCCCCCTTGTTTTTCCTCCTCTTTTTCCCTTTTTTTTTTTTTTTAAACCAACGGGGAATCTCTATGTAAATAGCTCAGTAGATGTGAGCACATTACAAAGTGCAGTGCGGCGCCATCTGTCATATTTCTATTGAATTTTAAATGGGCAGCGCAGAACTTGTATGTATGCAATGACACACCTGCGGTGTGAATGCACGCTCACGCACTAAAAGCGCAAATGAGATAAATAAGATAAATGAGCCATCCACACAACACGCAGGAATCAACGTTGTCTTTGGCGAACCAAAGTTAATTAAAAATGGAACAAATGCCTGTACGAGAGGCATTAAAACCTGATCTCTGATTATCATATCTGATTGCCTTTGGTCGGTCCCATTAACTAACAGTGGGAACGATATCTGCCCATCCCCATCGTTCCTAGGCAGCGGAGCTGTGTGGACAGAGCACTTAATGAGCAATGAGCCTTGAGACGTAGAGTATAGGGCCCGGGGCCGATCAATAGACAGCTTTGCGGAAATGGCCCAGCCCCGCACGCAAAGTGCTGAGGCCATGGTTTCTCTCCACGTCCGGCCGAGGGGAGAGAGAGGCAAGGGACCCCTACCTCGGAGTCCAGTGGGCCCGCTGTCAGGTAGCCCCTCTGCTCTGCTCACTCCCTGTTCTCCCTGGCACCGCTCAGAGAAGCGTGACTTGAGGGCAGATTCCCTAATGGGGCTGCAAATGCAAGCTGTGGGCCGGGGGTAAGAAGGATGTACGATGATGACGATCCCAGGCAAAATGGATGGGGAGGGGGGCGGGGGGGGGGGTCATGTTCTCATTGCCGGTTAATCGCTTCCCTGGCTGCTTCTTGTCCGGCCACGTCTAATAGCCGTGGTTATGCCCCCCCACCCCACCCCACCCCCCAACACACACACTCTGAATGCTTCAGATCAATGTCATATCCCCCTAAGCCCTCTCCACTCCTCTCCATTTACCGGCCCACAAGGGATTGTGTACAGTGCATCTCCAAGGTGTTGCTGTAATGGTGATAAATGCACGTACATTTGATTAGAATTACAGGCCCCCTTAGGCCTCCAGCTATGGTCTATGGTCACACAATATACTATGTTATCACATGGTGGCCACACCTTCAGATTAGCTACATTTGGACTTGCTCTGAGGAGGTATTGTATATTTATTGATTAATGTCATAATCAGGTAATGTATAGGAATACATAGTAAAAAGTAATAAAAAAAAAGAGGCCTGCCCCATCTGTCAAATGATGATATCAGTGCATTATTGGAAAAGGGGGTTGATAAAATCACACCAATCAATCATATTGAAGGGCAATATTTTTCCTTTCCTAATCTTGTGTGTTCATCTGAAAAACTGAATTAAATTTGACTTGAACTAATTAAAATATGCAAATAAAGTTTTCTTTTGTACTTCTCCAAAGGGAAACTGGAATAGTTTAGTGTTGTAGACCCTTGCATTTCGTTCATTGTAATGTCAGTGTGGAAGACTGATTATAATATTCATGCCAACTTTGTATGTAAACGTCTATGGAATAAATACTGAAACCATGGCAACAATGAGAGATTCCTACCAGAGGTCCATGACCCATGGGAGAATACAGTATGATACAGCTGTGGCCCTCAGCATTTGGCTTAATGAAACATGACAAGTTGACCTCTCCAGTACCCACTCTCTTAAAGGCCAGTGGAGCCTTCATAAGCTTATCATTACATGTCACTACCACATATGCTGTTGTATAGAAAATTGTGAACATTTTTAAATGCATCAATCTGGTGCACTTTGAGAGCATATATATATATATAGTATGAAGAACTTTGTGCTTTTGTAAACAATTTTGAATTTGACACATTTAATTTTTTCTTTGTAGTTGTAAAGGGTCAAATCCAAAACAAAGAGGTTGTGAATATTGTTATGAACAATTGTTTACTCCATTTAATTCAGATTCGTTTGATTAGCTACTTGTGTTCAAAATAGGAGATTGTGAGCAGGGACTTCTGCTCTCTCATTGGCTACTGCTCCAAGCAGAGCTGCAAAAATACTGTAAATTTGTCAACGTTTAGGAGCAGGGATTAACTTTCGCCGCTTAGAGTGGATTTCGCTGTTCCCTTCTCCATTGTTTCGCATAGGAAATGCACACCCAACTGACTGATGAACGCAGCAATAGTGTGTGATCCTGCAAGCTTAATGCAGCATGAATGCCGCAATTGCAGTTACAAAGGAAAGAAATCCTTTTCGAGTTTTGTCGAGAGCCAGAGGCGGCACGAAATTTGACGGCGGCAGCTGCCTCGGGCTGCAGGCAAAACCCTGACATTGGTCTACAAATGCTTTTACACGAGAGTCCATGATAAAATTGGCCACTGCTAGATTAGATTACTTTGGATTCTATTATATTAGGATCTATTAGATTAAATTACAACAACTAAGACTTTCTGTAAATGCAGCACAAACTTACTGGCTTGGGACAGTACTTTCACTTTCAATTTCTCACTTCTTGCAACCTTAGTGGAGTTACTGATGTTACAGTTGACTGGTTTGCACGAATAAGTCTTTTGAGAGCTGTGTATTGGCCCCAATTCCCCAATTCGATTACAATTCACAAGCTAACAATTAGATTCAAGAAGATTCGATTTTGATCCGATAGGAATGAGATATCAAATACTATATAGCAGCTGTCCATATTGGAGAGATGTTTAAAAAGCTCTAAAGGGAACACAGATTTACAAATGCAGAGTTACTGGAAACAACTTGGGTAAATACTAAAGAAAAGGCCAAAGGCTTGTAAACCAGAACACATGGGTATTGTTCCTTAAAAACAAAACCAACCTGTCTTTTTCAAAGCACAAAAAATTACTTGAATAGCTGAAAATAAAAATGGGCATGTCTAAAAGTTGCATGCCATGTTTCACATGACTTTAACTTGGATATGTGCCAAAAAAAAAGTTTGTAATTTTGATGCCCTAAACATGTAATAGGTTTGCATCTGTGTTTTGTTAATATGAGAGAGCAACAACTAACTGGGAGACTAGATATTGCCGTTAATACGACAGGCTGTCAGAGCCCATCTATTTAATTCTCTGGCTGTTCAACCATTGCGGATATGAACTTAGAAAACCAGGAAAAATGCATATTAGCCCAAAAGATCGAGGACTGCATTAGGATTGGGATCCCGCGGGAATGCCAATATATCGCGGTTTTAACTTTGCAGTGGGCGTGAGCTGGCAGTCAAAAAATAAACTGCGGGTCCTTTACACTATTCTTTAGTAAGCATTTAATTGTACCATCAAACACTTGTTCACCCAGTTGTTCCTTGTATGGGTGGTAGCGAGCTTGGCTGAGTCGGGGTCCGGGGTAATGAAACTTTTTCTACTCCCCGCCAAAATCCTTCGCTGCCAAAATAGTATTGTCATGTAATCATGTGATCTTGCAAGCTGAGCAAAAGCTCCATTGTCGCGGTCCATCCTGGGTGGCGGGAAAAATATAGATTTTTTTTGCACACCCCTACCTATTATCATAGAATGTTCCATAGGAAGGAAACTAGTTTCTGTAGAAGAATCACCACTATATTTGTATATAAATATCTATCCCTGCTGATAATACTGTATGTATTTATTAATTATTCATTTTCATAATAATGATTCCTCAGGGCACCACCCACAGGGGACCTTGTTATGGCTTATGTTGTGATTGATCATAACCGTAATATAATCATACTAAGGAGCAGGTAAAATACACAAATAAACACAAGCAAAAAATAAATACAACAGACAGACACTGAGAAAGGGAGGCAGTTGTGTGATGTCCTGGGATCACACAACTCTCTGCATTATTTATCGCAGCAACAGAATTCATCCAGGGTGACTTCCATCACTCACCATTTACATGCTATTTGTCTATGAATTATTGAATCATCGGGTTGTGGATCTCATGACCCATGAAGGACACAGGCATGGAGAGGGGGCTGGCTGCTCTCACTGCGTGAGTCTTAATCTTTGCCAACATTTTCCTCGTGTATTTCAAGCACAAGGTTAAACACACTAAAGAAACGTAAAATGCTTTTACTCTCTTTCACAAAGGTATATAATAAACTTCAACACTATTATCATCTGAGTAGTATCATCTGAGGCATCTGATTGTTATCTAGAATGAATAACATAATTGAAGTAATACACTGGCCATCTATGTCACAACTAGATCACACAAGTGTGAGGGTAAAACTAAAAGTGGATCAATCTTGGCTGAAAGTCTTAATTTACACCTATATGTTATGACCTCCAAACATAAAGCAAGATGAGCAGTTTCAGAAGAAAGAAAGAAATGTTAACTTCAGTCTTCAGTGTTCCTTGTTACCTTCAACACACACACACACACACAAACACACACACACACACACACACACACACAGAGCTATCTCCCATGGCCCTGTGGTCTCTGGTTGCTTACACTTCCAGAGTCCAGCAGGGCATCAAACACAACTGTAGAATGAACGGACAAACAGCTGTCAGGTCACAGGTCATCTGTCTAGTAAACGTCAGGTAAAAGAATAAAGCAGTTTCTTGTAGTTTTAGCATACAGTATGCGCTTTATTTCTTCTGGCACACTCAGAATAGGATTTATGGGTTGACTTGGTACAAAGGGCCTGCTTATTTTCAAATATTTCTTGCAGAGATAAAAACCTGCAGACCAGAGATAGATTTTTAAACCTAGATAAAATGGTATAGATAACATAAGATTAGAAACATGTGCATGTCCAGCAAGATTCCAGGTTTGTAGTGTATATGGTGAATTACATTTGGAATTATTCATTAAAATCTATCAAGCATAAAATCAGTGAAGAGGGGGGTGTAGTCGGATCTTAACCTGTGGGTGGAGCTCCAGTTCAGCTGAACAACAGGTGCAGCTGCTGAGCTAATTTAGCTGATCAGACATCATCTCAGGTGGAAGGCAGGCGGTCCTATGCTGCAATTGCCTTTTGCAGTTTGAGATAGTCACATTTATAATCTTTTAAATCTGCTCTGAACCTGGTTTGAAACTCCTGTGTGCATGGCCGTCCCACACCAGCTCTCATAGGCTCACGCGGTTCTCTGCCCCTTAGTTGTCAGCCGCCCACACTTTTGGCGACAGTTGTGTTTCAAACCTCAACAATGACCTGGGGCAGAAATTGGGGGCTCTGGGGAGGCACTTTAGCCGCAATCAAGGAGTGTACCTTTTTATGCTTTAAAGAACTTATTTACACTTTTTCTTGTCTTTGGACAATGTGTCCTTGGGGCAAGTGTACAGTACAATGCAACATGTTCAGAGCTCAGCCATGAGTTCCAGCAGTCTTTAACTGCTGCCACTCAACAAAAGGAAAAGGGAGATACTTTGTGTGTCTGTGCGAGCATACTCAAATGGAAGACAAACTGAGCGGAAATAGTATGAATCATACTATCTCCCAGCTATTACAGCTCCACTACTGTACATATTTGTTCATGATGACTTTGAATGAGGGTGTCCAACCCTGAAATACGTCCTCGCCATTCAAAAGGCTGCGCTGCATAAATGTTTCTTTTCAATAAATGTCTCGGTGAGCCGGCCAAGAGGGCTCCACGATTACAGTTAGAGCCTTGTAGTTTAACCGCACTAATTTCTGCTGTACATACATGGCAATATGCAGCTTGTCAGAAGACACTGATGTTCGCCCAAGATGGGGAAACCTTCATGTGCAAAGCTAAACACAGAGCCTTGGGAGCGTGGTGGAGGTAAATACACTTTACAAACTTACAAACAGTTTAACATAAGCAGACTTTCATGCCAAGGTCAGACCACACATTTGGCAGCGAGTCACTAAAATGTCCTTGCGATCGTAATTTCTCCCCTTCGCGACGCACTCCCTGCCGCTGCCAGACTTGGATCCGTTGTTGGAGGGCACGGTACCGGGTGATTCATGGTGCCAGCAATGAGTGGGAGGAGAATGCATGAGTACACGACGGGAATACTGAGCTAAATATGGAGGGGGCTCTTTTCATCCCGGCCTCATTACGGATGGAGTAGTGGAGGGATGGTATCAATTAATCATGGGCCCTATCTGTGTTCTTTCACGTGTTCACGTGCTACGGACTTCCTGCTGGATTACTTTGACAACATGAAGGCATTTTAAGCTTTTTTTTGCTGCTGTTGTTACATTAAATAGCTGATGTGCCCATTTACAGTGAGCACCTTTTGAAAAAACTCCCACAAGATGGGTATTAAGGAGGAGGTAGTGGCCAGACATCATGCTCAAGGATGCAAGGAAGGCTGGGTATGTCAGGAATGGAACCCATGACCACCCTAACCACTAGCCTATCCTTCTCCGGTAGAGGAAGGTGGCTGTTTCCTAAATTCTAGTCCAGGTAAATGGAAATCGGCTTATCAGACTCTCAAAACGTCCTCGCTTTTCACATTTCCCAGCAAGGATTTGCTTTAGATAATGTCTGTACAGTGTCATTGGCAGTAGAACTTGGCTCTCTGTTTACATATCATGCTGGTTCCCGCTAATCACTGCTAAACAAGGTACGCCCTCACACTGGAACAAGGCAGTTGGCGCTGCGTATTTCAAAGGTTTCCCCTCACGGCTGGTGGTACACATTCAAATTGTGCTCTGCGGGGATTCTGCCACCCTCATCTCCTCCTCTGTACCGCAAAACCAGAGGAAATCGGCCTTTGTCGACGCTAAGCCCAAACCGTAATGAGATTTGAGGGACATCAAAGCACCTCTCCTTTGAGGGAAAAAAATAGAAGTAGAAAAAATAGGTTTGAAATGCAAATGTCCTACTGTGATGATGTACATGGAGTTATCTAACTCAAGGAAAATAGTACAAAGAGACGAGAAGTTTGAGTGACTGAGAAGTTTGGGAAATGAGTTGACTGATGTTTCAAAGATATGTGTTGTGTTGTGTTGATGCCTGTAGGATGGAATTAGATTATCTGGCTCGAAGAAAACTATGCTCTCAGGAGGCTGGATTGTTATTTGAACAAAATATAAAGGCAAACACACATACATCTGAATTTATTGCGTCAATGAGACATTAGAGATGTGTTGTGGTAATGAAAACTGTCATGAGCGGGCAGCGCTCCCTGTTTTCCTTTCGTGTCTGTGGGTCTCCCTTTCCCTAGTGTCTCCTGTCTGTATCCCTGTCTGTCTTTCGGATCCCCGTGAGGGCGTGGCTTCCCGTCTAGGCTCTCCAACACCGCAGCTGATTATCCTCACCATCACCTGTTTCACCTGTACTTAAACCCGGCTCAGTTTGTCAATCATCGCCAGATCGTCAGTTTACCTGCCCGGTAGCTAACGTACAGCCTATTACCTACGTAAGCTTAGACTTCAGTACTTTTACCGCATACTCGTTACTCACCGTGTTTCTGTGTTTCCCTGTTTACAAGATCTCTGCCTGCCTGGAGATTACCTTGTTCGGACTGCCACCGCCCTACGACCAGGAAGAGACGCTCCTCCATTATCATTGACCCTTTTTGTTTCTTATTGTCCTACCTGTGAATAAAGGGGTCGTTTTGGAAACTCTGTGCCTACCTGGGTCTGCTTTTGGGTTCACATCTTCCGCCTCACATAACAGAAAACATGCTGTGTTTTTACATTTTTATTGTCATGGCTGCCTGTGAAGGTGCAAATGAGGAACGTTTTTGATTAACTACTTCTCTGTGAATCTGTCTGAAAGGGCCCAGATGATGCATGACCTGACCTGTGCACCATCCATTCACTCAATAACAAAAATGACAAAAGTAATTTCATTAAAACAGGTGGAGTTTGAGTTTGATGTTTCTCTAGTTTATTTATTTTTGGTATCACTTTCACATTAGTTTTTAGGTAATTGAATTACCTAAAAACTAAATTTAAAAAGGATATTTTCCTCACAACACATTGGTTACAACTGTATTGGACTGATACGGTGACTAGCATTCAGTTAAAGGTACAGGACACTCCTCGATTTGTGTCTGGAATTACCCTTGTGGATGAAAACAGCATTACAAAAATTACCGTATTGGTTTACAGTTCCCCCGCGCCCGAGTGCCATGTAATTCCTCTCTACCCCTCCCCCTATAGCCACCCACATTTTTGTTTCAAACTTCAACAGTGAACTGGAGCAGAAACGTGGGAACCCCTGGAGTGCTCCAACCTTTAAAAACTTCACATCTTTCACTTTAGCAAAGCAGTTTTGTTTCACAATGACTTAATAAATGATCTAATCAGTTATGCTAATACGCCAGAACCAGAATACCCGGCGCCTGTCTGCTTCAGCTAAAACTTGATCTGAACCTATATGACCTTAAGATGCTGCTTATTACAAAACCCACTCAGAGCTGAGAACTGTCAGGTGGACACCACTGGAGAAGGGAACTGTGGGAATGTTTGAATGTTTTTCATTAGAAAGCAAAATAAAATGCATAGTCTACATGCAAAGCTTCATTTTAAAGTATTTGAATGAATATGATTACATTATCTTCATTAATTAAAAAGACATTAAAAATAAAGGAGGGAAATGTGCAGCATCCTTCCAACATAGGAATTAGGTACATTTTCAGTTAAATCTTAAAAGAATAAAAACAGGATTCTTGAAAGATTACAAAATGATTCAAATCCGCTATAGTTACCCTCTTGAGGGTAGACTCCATTCTGTCAGTAGATTGGAAATCAGCTTGAAGTTTCTTAGATTATAATTGCTATACATTTCACTTGAAGCAACTGTCTCTAAATAGAGCTATATTTTATATTTCACACTAAAATACAAAGCATTTTGAAACAATGGTAATTGAAAAGACACAGGAGTGATTTGTAATAAATTATAGCGCTAATATTGGCAACTATATAAGACACATTCGGAAAATGTGGTGGGATTGAGGGTGCATGTGATGTAAGATAGGCTTGCCTGCCAAGGCTGAGGCAGAACTGAATTCCATCCAACACAGCCCCTCTTATCCTAACCCTCCCGTTAAAACTCAACAAATTATACCAGTGTCAGGTCTAGCTGTCCTATTTTTATAAGGAAGAAGAATGTTCCCACATTATCTAACCTCTCTGCCTTCTAAGATATCCTGTATTTAGAAACCCTTGCTGTCAGAGTGCCATCTTTGTCAGAACTTCTTCAGCCAATCCCGGCGCATTGCCGGCATTCTGACAAACAAATAATTTCACATAAGATAAATATAAGAAATGTTAAGTCATCTTTCACAACCGTGGCTAACTCACCTTATGAAAACCGAGTTTTGCTGTCCATTACGGTACACAGCTCTACAATGCACTGTAATCTGCGCATGTCTGGCTAGGCTACATACGGCAAGGGATATGCTCTCGTCTAGTGAAAGTCATGATGGTCGTTATGTTATATGTTTTAGTGTTCAAGGCATATCAAAATACTTTTCAACAAATCTGTTAACATTGTACATTACTTGTGAAACAGTGTGTGCATGTAGAAGAATTAGTTCATTAAAAGCTAATTACCACGCTAAGTAGCCTACCACGTCAGAAATCTGCCTCTTTACTGAACGACAGCAGTGAACTGACCAGGGAGTGTTTTGAGCATATCTTAAGCTCATTTTTACTGAAGTCGACTGTGATCAAAATATCATGAGGTCCTAAATTTTACATTGCAAATGTGCCTTTAAAGACTGCTGGTACTGTCCAGATAGGTCATTTAGAATCATTCTGACCTGGTTTAAATTACAAAAAATACATCAATATCAAGTCTATATTTGCCTTACTGCTGTCTGTTGTAACATTGAAATATACTTTTACAATGAAAAAAAGAACTAGACAACAGGCAGTGAAGTGATCCAAATAGGCTTTCCTCCATATAGGACATGCATACATGACTCGTTTGATTATCTGTCTTGTTCCCTTGTTGCAGATGTCACACTAATCCTTTCCCATACAGTGTCTCACATTTCCACACCAGTTAGCTGATTTAGTTTGTAATTGCAGTCATGTCATATTTCTCGCCTTAGTCCTGCTCAGAAATGTAAACAGGCAGCTCTGTGTTGGTCCATGGGAGATCCTGATTCTGATGCACTACTCTGAGGTGGAGAGCTGATTATTACGATATGTTGTTATTATTATCTATAGAACTATGATTCTTGTTTATTATGTTTCAAAAGCAATGGGGTCCTTTCGAATCTTGAAGGCCACTTGACAAGAAACGCGAGTTCCCATGTCATATTTTCTAGCCTGGGCCCGTCAAAGAGGAAACCATACAATACATAGAGACGGCTCATTGCTGAAAGTCATTTTTAACAAGCAAACATATAAACATATGTAAACACACAGCTTAGTTCAGGAGGAACATGGCATCTCTCTCTCTCTCTCACTCACACACACACACACACACACACACACACACACACACACACACACACACACACACAAAACATAGTCACACGATAACAAACCACATTGGCACAACAAGGTCTGTAAAGACATATTCCAACACCCACACGTGCTGTATGCATTCCACTGTGGTTAAAGCTTTACCACCTCCATCTGTTGTATCTAAAGGTTCTGCTGGGCGTGGTATGGTTCATCCATTAGGGTTATGCTTTGCTCCCTGCCCTATTTCTTAGCAAGCTCGCTCAATTGGGTTAAGAGCAACACATAAAACGGTTGGCCCACTTGACTGTTTCCTGACTGAAAGAAAGGATTCAGTCATTAGCGCCTGGTTTTCTCTGTGCGTTTTGTTTTGACAAAAGATGAAGCTTTGGTTTGACAGCGTGCCAACACTCAGCTTTTAACGCACTGCCTTGTGCGCATCGCGTGTGCGTGCATACGCGCCACACACAAACACACACACACACACAAGACAGGCGGTGTCTCAGTGCTGCAGTGGTATTTGCAACCTTCATTCTCTCAACAAGTTATTCTGTCTTTTAAGTGCGGCCCGTCAAATGTAAATGCAATGTGTCACTCTTAGAACTTTGAACAGCGTGACTCCAGATGATGTGCATATTTGTTTACCAGATTAGTTCGACTGAGGTCTTGTTTGATTGGTCGGATGGGACTGTTTAGCCATACAATCAGGTCCATATGGACTCTGCTCGTATCAAATGTCTACCTTGTTTACAGGCTGAAGAGGGATTCCTTTGAGTGACGGCTGCAGAGCTAGAGTATATGCAGCAATATCAGCCAGGAGAGGAGTTGTATAATCCCTGCCTGCAGTACTTTTAAATTAGTCCTCAGTCTAATAAGGATGAAAGGGCATGAATACATATAGGCTGCTTTGTGTTCCCATTGACAGGCCCATAGGCTTCATGCCACAGATGACAGGATCTACAGTGGTTCATGATAAGAATGCCAGTAGGAGGGAATAATGGTATTTTTTACCCCCCCCCCCCCCTATGCTAATTGAAATGACAATAAGGATGAGGGGATTATGAATTATGATACTGTGGTGACAGGGTCAGGGTGTCAATTCCTATGAATGCTTGAAGAATGCTGTATTTTTATTATTATTGCTATTATGATTATTCATATTAATATGTCTATAAACCTACGCCAACTCAAGATATTAAAATATGTCAATTGGGTTTCCAAACAAACTTGCAAAGCTGAACACCCTACATTAATATGGCCGATCAACTTCCCAACAGTAGAAGAAAGGGATAGAGGGGTGGGCCGACCTGAGTAGCCTCGTCCTTATTAACCCGTAATAAATGAAGGCGACATTTCGCTCCACCTCACGCAGAGGAGCTGAGTATGTTGTGCGGTTCACCTGGGGTCTGTCATTTCCATCATCGTCGTGGCTGAGGCTGCTGATGCGTGTTTGTGTTTTACAGTGGCGGTCCTGTAGAGAGCGGTAGATAGTTTTGATAAATGGTTGTATGCGGGACCAGCGAGAGCTGTGCGCGCTCCTTACTGTACATAAGCGGAGGGAGGAGCGACCGTACTATTTCTCTTGATTCCTTTCCCCCGTCGTGGCAGCCCATCAAAACGCTACTGGAAGACAGTTTTTGTTCTGCTAAAGAAGCAAGTCAAGAATCAACAATCATAGATACACTCACGCACGTGGTGTCTGGAGGAAGACGAAGTGCAGCGAACTAATATGACAGCACGCTCGCCTTGCGGAGGAATAGCTCGGAAGCGCTTCTGCTTTTGAGGTGTAAAGTGTACTTGTGCTGGATCCCAACCGGGGAGCTCTGCTCACTTTCACACTGTAATTTCCTCTTCAAAACCCGCCCTGATCCCGTCTCAAGCGCGCGGAGAAAACGGTGAGTGCCATTACTGCAAATATACGTGCACAACACGGCGTGCTCGCACATCGCGCAGTCTGCTATTTGCCCGTGCTAGCTCGCATAGCATGTGTGCATTGTAGGTTTGACAGATCATATACATTGGGTACATTGCAGCCCATACAGTTTAATTCTGTGCTTGTCCGCCACAATGACTGGTGTGTCCCGGTACTGATTATCAATGGCAGCACTGCTGAATGCAACTGTACAATGACTACATCTGCTGCTATATTAATGTGCTTGTCCGTGCTTCCTATATGGGCCTGAACTTGGGATTTATGCCTGCTGCACTCTGGCGCACGTACAGTAGGCTATGCGCGCGGCAACACACACACATAGAAGCGCTGATAATAAAAAACATACAGAACACAGAAACAACAATTGATAACAAGAGAGAGATACGTTACAATGACATTGCTCGTAATGCACGTTTTATGAACGATAAGGCTTAGAGTAGAACAACTTTGTTTTGTAGATTATGTATTGTATAAGCAGAGAAAAGCAATTCATTTTTACTGTGGAATTTTAAACTAATGACGATAAATTTGAATGAATCCCGGGTCATAAAGCTCCAGCCAAGGTGGTTGTTCCAACTACTTGATTATCAACTCTTCCCGCGTTTTGACAGTTAAACTTGATTAATTGCTCATCAGAAAATGTTCATGTTGGTACACAGAGCTTTTAAGGTGTAGGCTATATAGGCTACTAGTTGTACTTTCAATACTGACTGAAACAGTTGCACTAGATAGCATACCCAAATTTGCTTTAATTAAAAGTGTCCAGATGGTACACAGTGGGATCTTCTTTATGGGTAGAGTTGCCTTGGCATGGCTGCATTTATCACAGGGAAACTTAGTTCAAACACTGTATTGTTAAATCTGTGTCTGATTGTTTTTACTGCATTCCCCATCTGCTTTGCTCAGAAAGTTTCAGCACATATTATTGTTATAACTCTTTACACCGATTATTAATTGACAGTTTTTTGACTCATGTGAAAATCTCTCCCCATGTGGTGTGTCACAGCTTTGAAATGTTGTGTTGACAGCATGCTTAATGCCTGTGTGCAACACTTTCTTTGTAAAACCTCCGCAATCCCATTACTGCGCTGTCATAATTGGATCACTCACTGTACTTATTCTGTTCATAGCCTATTCACAGTAAATACAGTGACATGCGTTATCTAATGGCTGGTCCTGTATTGTGTTGATAGGAACATGCATGACAGTCTAAAGAGCAGTGAGCAGTTTCAAATGTATAGCAAGAAATTCATCATGTAAAGTGAATGCCAAAATTATGTACTATGAAACCTGAAATAAAATATATCACAGTAAGAGGGTCGGTTATATCTTATCTTGGGTTGTGGTGTTCTGTGCTCTGTTAGTCCTAACTGTAACCCTGTGAGCTGGCCTGCAGCCAGATAGCCAGCTATATACATTAATCATTATCCGGTGGTTTAAAATCCTCGTTTGATTATTAGCCCCGTACAGACAGTATCCACTACACAAATATAAGCAGTCTTAGATGAAGCGTACAGATTCATCTAAGCCTTGTTTGGGCTGTCAAGTGGGGGAAAGCCATTGTAACCAAAATCTTGAGTTTGTGGAACCTGGCCCAGGCCCTGAAAGGATTCCATCATCAAGTAAATTAATGTTGTCATCTGGCGCTGACAAACAAACGGTGCAGTTATTTCCCTATATTTTTTTCTCTATAGTGATTTTCCACTCTAAGTAAGGAAATGGACTATGAATGTAAACAGGGAACATGGAGTGTGTTTGAGACAGATTCTTTTCCCCCAGTCTCCCCATGTGACCCTCTTCTCCTCTCTGCGTGTTGGAGGTGCTGTCAGCTGGGGCCTCTTTAGGGGTAACAGAGGTGACCTCCAGCCTCCGCCATGCTGCTAGCAGGCCCACCGGGCCTCTGCTTTTTTCTGACCTCATTGTCTGTTTCCGTCTGCCTCTCTTCCTCTACTTTCTTCCCTCCCTCCCTCTCTTTTTCCTCTCGTCTATCCCCCTCCCCCCTCTACCCTTCCCCACAGTGGGGGCGGCGATGCAGAGCGCGCTGAAACGCGGAGAGGGCTCTGTTATATAACACTGGCTGTGCAGCTGATGCCCTTGTCTAAATCCACTGTATTATGATGTCAGAGCAGCCCAGAGAGGCAGAGGGCATGCTGGGTAGTTCCACATGTGGAGAGCTATTTCTGAACACTCGCTGTCCACACTTGCCTGCGTGGCCAGTGTGGACAGCCTTGAATCTTTCCTCCTGTTATGTTTCCCATATTTATTTTTCTGTATGATTGACAATGTAAAGATACGGTTTTTTTCTGCTTTTTCTTTGACCTCACCCAGACTACTGATCATTCTATACAAGCTAAGCCCAGAGCCGCCTTGCTCTATATTCTGGCTTCACATTACTTAAATTAGATCATATTGCCTATACAGTCTTTCGGGTTGTGTGACATAAGGTATCTGTCTTCCCATTATCCCACCTTTCTGCTGCAGTGAAGATGAGCTAACAGATATAGGGCACCGTATAGTTTCTGTTTTCCCTTATCAAAACCAATCATTGCTGTTAAAAACGACGTTATAGGATGCAGGAAGATCAAACGAGACGCCATGTCCTTTTAAGGAATAACCAGCACTGAGCGGGCATAATACTGTACCCACAAAATGACCTATGACCAGCTTGCCATACTAATTGTGCCCTTGAGCCAAGAAGCTCAATGGTGGCTTTATTATCGTGAAATTAGGGGCACTGGGCACATGACTCAAAGCCATTGCGTTCTTCACTCCGGCTCGGCACAAAAAGTTTCTGATTCTTCTCTGTCCTCTCCACCATGAAATGAATCCCATGCCCTTTTCTACACATTTGTATTATCTGGCACCAAAGCCTTTCTGTCTCTGTTTCCCAGCTTAACCTCATTAGCTGAGCAGAATGCAGCTAACCTTTTCCGTGTGAACTTTGAGTTGGTTTGCATTGCGTTCACAGGCCAGTGAAGCCCCACTGTTGATAAGCATGCTGTCGTCTTGAACAGGACTGAGATTATCAGTGTAAACTCTGCTGGCCTGCACACGGGTGCACTGGGGATCCTGCGGTCTTCGAGATAATGCCCTCTCACTCCACCCTTGCGCACAACACAACACAACACAGACACTTATAAACACATTGGAGCAGCAGTGTTACTCTACGTTTTTAAACTTTTAAACTTTTATTTAGTATCCCTCACTCCATCTCTTCTCAGTGCTGCCTTTCCTTCCGGAGGGGCTCTACGTGGCTCTCCTGTTCTTGTCATTCATTTATTTGCTTTGCCTCTAAAACTCTCTTACTCCTCTTTCCGTTTTGTTCCACTAAAGCTTTAACCGAGAGGATTTCTCTCTGGACCAGGAGCAAGTACAGCAGAGCTACAGATTGCTAAACAAAATAAAAACATAAAACTGACTTTATTGTCCGGAGAGAGTGGCACGGCTGTTTTGAAGCAGCCACACTTACCATCTTATTAAGTCAGTCAGCCAGGCTCTGCCCAGGTTTCACTGGTGCTGCGCGCACACACACACACACACACACACACACACACACACACACACACACACACACAAACTGGCTTTTCATCAACGGGAATACTTGGCACTGGGGCTCGCTGCATTTTTTTTTGCCCGTGTGAAGCAGAGTGCTTTACGAGGAGTGCACACGACACTGGCTGGCACTGAACTCCCCCACCCTCTCTCTCTCTGATAGCTCTGTTTGGGTTTATGTAGTACAGTGAAATGAACTCACCACGCTTTTAAGGACATGTTAAAACGAGTAAAAACAACTTATTGCCAAGCCGTGGCCTGGCAACGTACGGTTATGTGGGCAGTGGGATCCTTTGTATGGAGGTTTGCGATTAAAATTGGCACTGTCAATATCTGTATCCACGGTACAAAGGGATTAGTATGTGTTCAATAATCCCTTCTGAAAACTTATAGCAAAGCTATAAGTGATTGTGAATGTGTTCTTATGTGAGCATTCATGAAAATGGTTTACGTCCGATTTGTGAAAGATTATTACAGACATACACCGATCAGCCATAACAATATGACCACTGACAGGTGAAGTGATTAACACTGATAATCTCGTTATCATGGCACCTGTCAGTGGGTGGGATTTATTAAGCAGCAAGTGAACATTTTGTCCTCAAAGTGGAAGTGTTGGAAGCAGGAAAAATGGGCAGCGAGTTCAAGGTGTTGACTTGGCCTCCAAATTCCCCAGATCTTAATCTAATCGAGCATCTGTGGGATGTGCTGGACAAAGCAGTCCGATCCATGGAGGCCCCACCTCGCAACTTACAGGACTTAAAGAATCTGCTGTTAATGTCTTGATGCCAGATACCACAGTACATCTTCAGAGGTCTACTGGAGTCCATGCCTCAACGGGTCAGGGCTGTTTTGGCGGCAAAAGGGGGACTTACAATATTCTGCAAGTAGTCATAATGTTATGGCTGATCGGTGTATTCAGGCTATATTATGGCTGCAGTGAGTAATAGGCTTCTCGTCAACTTGTATGACAGCTATTGAATGAACAGATATGTCAACACGTTTCCATTGTCTAATGCTACTATACGGCTCTCGAGCTGTCCAAAGTATGTCCGCATATCTCTTGAGTTCAAGACAAACCGGTACACCCAACTCATTTGAAAAGAATTATTAAACCTAAACCACGAGTACATTTCGTACCACATGGTCGGTGAGTCAGATGTTGAAGTCAATAGGGTTCGGCAATATATGATAAGAAGCAGATGAACAAATCCATCTCAGTGTTCCTACTTGGAAATGTTCCATCCTTTTAACTATGTTATCTGCCGAGGCAATGAATAACCCTGGGCATAGAAATGCTTATAAAACCTATCAATTAGTATTTGGCAGAGAACCACAACCTGCTACAGTTGCTCTGCACTTAAATAGGTCATAGATCATGTCATCACTTTAGAAAACATGAGGCCTGGCAGTATTGAATGGTTTGACCTCTTTTTAAATGAAATCCCCAGAAAATCCTTTTGCACAAAACCAGGCCCATGCAGTTTAACCCTGCATAGGTTTACTTTTGTCAACAACAGCTTACAATGTCAGTGTGTTATTGATTTATATATTTGTTTTTGCCTCGAATGAACCAAGCCACAATAGAATGGGTTTTGAAGTAAACCCAAGAGTTTAACCCTCTGATCTGTAAATGTTCTTGCAAAGCAAACCATGTTTGAATCAAGAGCTGGATGTATAAATGGGTGGCTATAGTGAAGAAACACTGTAGCTTTATTGCTCCCTGTTCTGTAATCTGTCACGCTCGGGGAAATCTGGATGGACCGGGTCCAGCGGCTGACGATTTGGCAGGGCCCGGCGGTGCTCCCCTTCTTGATTATTTTACATTTTATTGGCTCTTTTGTGTTTAAGGCCACAACTTTAGCCGGCTACCATGAAATGGCCGCATACTGTGCAGGGCCAATAAGAGATTCTTGTTTTACAGGTGGCCTTTTAAAATAGATGCATTGTGGCTTTTCATTAGAGCCATGGCACTTCACTCCAGACAGTATGGAATTACAAGTGTCGGGAGTGAGTGGACCTTAAGTGTGTGTGTGTGTGTGTGTGTGTGTGTGTGTGTGTGGGTGGGTGGGTGGGCACGCTGTTCTTGGGCACTATATATTAAGTCTTATACCAGTACGTCTTTACGAATGTGCTTTTTAACGCCTTATTAAGCTTTTACTGTGCTCAGTTATGACAGACTGCCACTTTTAGCTGCCACTGCAGGGCTTTCCCATTAATTTACAGCAAGAAGCTTCCTCCGTTGGAGAGCGCCCCAGATTTCGGTCACATTTCTGGCTTTCGCCCGGGCGGGTACACAGTCACACTGGCCATCTCCCTTGGGGAACGAGCAGGGAGACATGTATGTGGGTGGGACATACTCCTCTAGCAGCAGACTGAGACTTTGGTTGATGTTATGACTGTCTGCGAGGGTTAAACATTACATTCAGCCAGCCGGAGTTTAGTTGGGCCTTTTTGGAGTGTGACCAACGGTGACCCACTGACTGTCCCACGGGGCCCAGCTACTGCCCACTTTTTGTGTGTGTTTGGACCAAAAAAAAAAGAAGAAAAATTGGAACTTGGCCAATATCTTTTAATACATCAGGCTATTTTTACACCGCAGGCTGTTTTCAAATAAGCCACTTGTTGAATTAAGCTTTTCTAAATCTGTCTACATGGCCTTTGTTACTTTTCCACTGATACTTTGTGTCATCAATGCCTTTATTAGACACCGTAGTAAACAGTATGTATTTAAGCTGTGCTGATGGGTGATGATTTAATTGCAGAGCAGGAAATTCTCTGCCAAGTGAGATTACCTTCCTTGTGAGACTTGCTGATCTGGCGTCCATATGCATTCCTCCCGAGGGTTCTCTCAACCGCCGCCAAGCCGCAATGCGGCCCAAATGCTGTCAGCTTACGGTGTGGCGCTGACAGCAGAGCGCCTATCGTTCCTGGTACTCGTTTAATGGTGGCTTGTTGTATCGCGCTCATGAATATGCATTGGTTAGTGTCACTGTCTTGTGTGCGTGTGCATGGGCATGTGCGTCTGCACAGAGGAGGAGGTGTGTGTGTGTTGTGTGCGCGCGCGTTGTACTAAGTGTCTTCATGTATCTCGGTGTTGGGTTCCGGGTCATGTGCTTTCCGCTATAGCTGGCCCAGATAGCGGGACACCTGATAGGCATTAGCGTGAGGCTAACGGCACGGGCAAATTGCATGCATGCATTTCACGGTTGACCAACTGCTATACAATTAATATAATTAACGCGAACACAGGCGCGCACGCACTGCAATCTTAAATTGAGGTTATTATTTGAGGCGACGCGTTAGACACGTGCACAGGACGTACACAATGGCCCTCGCTAGCGTGTGTGTTTGTACAGTTCTGTCCAAACTGTCTCCAGTGAGAATACAGGCCGGCCGGCTGGCTCAACATCAGATCC